>JAQQZT010000008.1:22549011-22563844 GCA_030068275.1 Clarias platycephalus | reverse complement strand
GCTTACCAAGAACCATAAATATTATATATGACAATAATTACAGTGCATTGTTACACAAAGCTGTGTTTAGTAAATTTCCACACCTATTTAATTATGCAGTGGGTTGGATACATTTGTTTCAGTGGAAGCACAAGGAGCACAAGTTCAGTGGAAACACAAATAATAATAAAAATTAATTATTACCAGAACTAGCTTGAGGACATTGCAGACATTTAAAATGAAAGCATAAACAGCCATACCGTACTAAGTGTGAATGGTTGAAGTTGTTTACTATGTAATAAATGTCTCCGCGGTTAAGTTTCTTGATAATGGGAATAATTACAGCTCATGAGGAAGTTATTGTGTAAATTTTTGTGCAGCTTCAGGGTCTGTTGTATCAATATGAGTCGTGTTTTCACCTTTCAGACTCTTCAGTTCAAGATACAGCATGTTTTTATTTGAAGAACTGGCCCTGCAGAAACTGAGCGAATTCAGTGCCAGTGCCAACATTAATCCATCCAATCCACTCCAGTGCTTGCCCTGGTTATAACAATAAGAATCTGAAAACTAAATATTTAATGTTATGTTTACTATGACAAAATTACATCACATAAATGCCTAAAATACATGGCATTAGTGTAAATACCTACGCATTCACAAAATATAAGACCTAATACAATTTATTAACTAATTCATTAAACAGTGTAGATTGTGTAACCTGTTTTATTATAACATTGATTTGATAGATCCGTAATGTCTCAGGTATTAAACAATGTTTATTAGATTTTATGACATAGATGGGAATCTCAGGGGAACATGAATCCTCTTTCAGTCCTTTTAATCTCTTATTCAATTCTCTCATTCGGAAGAGAAAAAAGGCTGGTTAAACAGACAGAGGTCACAGAGTCCTGTATGCAAGCACATTAATGGAAAGTTGACTAGGAGGAAAAATGCTGTAGAAAAGATACACAAGCAACAGGGATAACCGCAGCCTTGAGAGAATTGTGAAATTCTGGCCGGCTTCAAAAGCCACCACACACAGAAGTATTCAGGACATGGGCTACAACTGTCACATTCCCTGTGTCAAGCCACTCGTGAACCAGAGACAACATCAGAGGCGTTTTACAGCAACTGGGCAAAGGACAAAAAGGACTGGACTGTTGCTCAGTAGGCTAAAGACCTCTTTGAAAGTAAGTAAATGATGATGAAAGTAAATTTTTGCATTTCATTTAGAAACCAAGGTCCCCGAGTCTGGAGGAAGAGAGGAGAAGCACAGACTCCAAGTTGCTTGAATTCCAGTGTAAAGTTTTCAGTCAGTGGTGGTTTGAGGAGCTCTGTCATCTGCTGGTGTTGGTCCACTGGGTTTTATCAGGTCCAAGGTCAGCGCGGTCAAGTACTTCATGCTTCCCTCTGCTGACAAGCTTTATGGAGATGGTGATTTCATTTTCCAGCAGGACTTGGCAGCAGCCCACACTGTCAAAAGTGCTAATACCTTGTTGAATGACCAAGGAATCCCTGTGCTTGATTGTCCAGCAAACCCACCCAGGTATTGTGAAGAGGAAGATGCATGACACCAGACCCAACAACGCAGAAGAGCAGTGCCATAGACTGATCGCCTCCATGTCACACTGCATTTCTGCAGTAATTCATGCAAAGGGAGCTGCAACCATTCAATTCTTGTACTTGGGATTTTCTCCCATTCTTCCTTGCAAAAGCCTTCTAGTTCTGTAATATTCTTTGGTCGTCTTGCATGCACAGCTCTTTTAAGATCTATCCACACATTTTCAATGAGGTTTAAATCAGGGGACTGCGATGGCCATTCCAAAACCTTCAGCTTGCATCTCTTGAGGTATTATATTCCATAGTGGACTTCGAGGTATGTTTATGATCATTGTCCTGTTGTAGAAGCCGTCTTCTTTTCAGCTTCAGTATTTTTTTTTTTTTTACAGATGATGTGATGTTTGCTTCCAGAAATTGCTGGTATTTAGTCGAATCCATTCTTCCCTCCACCCGTGCACAGTTCCCCTGAATATAATTTCTTAATAAAATTTTTCACGGTGGAAACTGCAAGCTGACAACACTTTGCTATCTCCTTGTAGCCTTTTCCTGTATTGTGGACATCAATAAATAAAATTTTCAGAGTCTTACACAGCTGCTTAGAGGAACACATGGTTGTTGAGTGTCCGCAAGTGTGTGCACAAAGTTTGAATGGTCAAAGTATTTGTAAACCTTTGAAATTGGCATTTACTAATGACAGCTGTTGACATGTATCAGATCTAACGAGCTGATTAAGGTCTGAAACCTTGTAAAAGGAATCGGAGACTCTGGAACACTTAGAGTGCCCAAACTTTTTCACAGTCCCATAATAAAGTTTTTTTTTTTTTATTGTTGTTCAATTAATGGCATAAGAAGTAACTATGCATCAATGTTTGCATTTTTTCCATTTCCAAGAGAGACCATCAAAAGAAAAAGAAAAATCACCAAAATCTGTTATTTATCGAGGGGTGCCTAAACTTTTGCATAAGACTGTAATATACAGTATGAGTTTTTAAATAAATCAACTTTTCAATTATATTCTAATTTATTGAGATGCACTTTTATGTGCGTGCATGTGTGTGTGTGTGTGTGTGTGTGTGTGAGTCGGGTGTAATACAGGCTACACCTCTGGGAAAGAAGTTGTTCCTAAGTCTGCTAGTGCTTCATTTAACTTTCCAAATACTGCTTAAAGGATTGAAATTTATAAAACTCTGTAAATCACTTCTTAAATAAATAGAAAAATACTGTTGAGTAAAATATATTCAATATTGTTAAATATTATTTAAAATAAAATTAATAGTAATAGTTCAAATAGTTTTAAATAATTAGTTTTATTAACAACTGTGAGTTTAAAATTAAGGTAAACTATTATGATCATATTCTGGTGTAAGAATATAAAGATTTCACTTAAATCATTAACTGTTGCTTTGAGAAGTTTTTGTAAGGGGAATCCACTGTTCTGTGTCACTGTGTCTCACTTGCGCAATAATACACAGCTGTGTCTTCAGTTTGTAGATTCTGTCCTCCAATTGTTATTGTGTTAGTAGAAGTGTCTCTGGAGATGCTGAACTTATTTCTCAGTTTGTCGCTGTAAGCTGTAACCCCATTACCCCAGATGATTCCAATCCACTCCAGAGCTTTTCCAGCAGGTTGTCGGATCCAAGCTGTATGATAGCTTGTAACTGAATATGAAGGCTTACAGGGGATGGAGAGACTCTGGCCTGGCTGGACTGTCATGGCAGCAGGCTGAGTCAGTTCCTCACTGTGAACATCTGTGGAGGAAAACACACTGTTATGTCTCACACAATATACAGTATGCTGCACATTTATTGTCATTGTAATACATGAACATATTGTATTATATAAAACACTCACAGGAAGCAGCTGCCAGCAGGAGCAGTAGAGATGTAGAGAACATGGTGTGTGTTGGGTTTCTTCTCTGTTCTCCGAAGTTTAACAGAGAACATCACATCACATAAATTGTATTATTTCCCACTCCGATGATTGTATTTGCATATCTTTTGACGATAGGAGGAGTTAGTATTTAAAACACATTTAAACCAGATAGGACATTATTGTTATGGAGGATATGTGGCTTTTTATAAAGGAAAGGAAAACCCTTTTCCTTGGCACAAACCTCTCTAATATTAGAAACTCCAATTACAACAACACAAAATATTTGGATTAATATTATTTTTTGAGTTATACATATGTCTTCCTATAATGCTTAAACTATAACTGACAGAAAATAGGGTTTACAGCATTTAGTGGCCACAATTGTCTGTCAATTATAGTTTAAGCATTATGGGAAGACTTATGTATAACTCAAAAAATAATATTAATCCATATAATAATAAAACATAAAGCATTGTTGGAGCCGTTCTTCTGCTGACTAACAACCAGATAAATTGCATAATAGGCATGTTATACAAGGAATAAAACAGTGTGATGTAATATGAAATTACTTAAGTAAATTTATCTGGTTTTACTCTACAAAGAAATTATTTACATAAATATAATACCTACAATAGATAATTTCAATTTCAATTTCAAAATTAGATTAAACAGCATTTTAATTACACATTTTGTGGATCCATTTTGAGTGTCCGTGTGTGTGTGTGTGTGTGTGTGTGTGTGTGTGTGTTTGCCTTCTGCCATTGTTTAATTTTTTTAGTTTCATAATAATATTGCAGAAAAAGCATGAGACTTTAAAATCCATGTGCTGATCCTTATGGCACCGTCTCAGTCAGTATCAACTTGCGTAATAAAAACACTTTTCTATGTAAGGCTAAATGCTGTACTGAATATCCAGTACAAGTTATGAGTGTACGTAAATTTGACTGTCTGTGGAAAATACTAAATACTGTGCACTACTGACCAGAATGCTTATGGGATGTGAAGGATGCTCATTAAGTGTCAAGTTTCTGTCAAGATTATAAACCAGAATGAACATCATAGTCATCTGGCCAAAATCTTATATAAATCTTAGACAATCTTAGACCATAAGATTTTAGTCATTTTCTTCTTGTCTTTGCAATCAGACAGTCAGAATAAAACCTCAAAATGCTACAACTTTTCTTGTGGTTGATGTATAAGCATAAAAGTCTATAGCTTTTAGAAGTATCTATACTAGATACTGGTAAAATCTAATCATATACATCTTTTTCGTCTTCCAGCTGTTCCCTTTCAGGGGTCGCCACAGCGAATCATCTGCCCCCATTTAACCCTACCCTCTGGATCCTCTTCTCTCACATACATGAAGCATTTATGTAGTGACAGCACACATTTATTTATCCATTTAAACCTCTCACTGGTCTGCATTTCTAATGTGGGTGTTCTGTCTTCAATCTCTCAATTAAATTTTTTTTCGGTCAGGATGGAAATGTTAATATGGACTTTATTATCTGGGATGGGATTTGTGCCAGCAAAATCATTTTGTGTAAGGAGTCAGTTTAATCAACATAAAGGTAAAATAGTCGTTCTGTCTGAAGATATCGAAAAAAAAAAATTACTACAGTAAGTGTGATTGTCTCAGGTGGGACAGTTGCTCAGTGGTTTGCACTGTTGTCTTGCACCTCCAGGGTCCGGGCCCAATTCCCACCTCGAGTCTGTTGGCATGGAGTCTGCATGTTCTCCCTGTGCTGATTCTCCTTCCACATTCCGATGACACGCATAATGCTAATTGGCGTTCCCAAATTGTCCATAGTGTGTGAATGTAAGTATTTGTATGTGTGTGTGCCCTGAGATGGATTGGCACCCTGCCCAGGGTGTACCACGCCTCATGCCCTAAATCTCCTGTGATAGGCTCTAGGACCCTGCGACCCTGTCTACTGGGTAAAGCAGTATAGATGATGAGTGCTTGAGTGAGTGATTGTCTCACACAGTGAATATACTGTAACACATTGATAGCTACTGTATGTATCACAGTAAAATGAACACACCATGCTCATGGGCTGCTGCCTGATTAATATTATTATGATTATTATTGTTATTATTATTATTTATTTATTTATTGTTTTTTAATTTTTTTGTTTTGTTTAGTTTATTAGGCCTCTTCAATCAAGGTTTTGTCCACAGTTCATGGAAAAACATAACGCAAAAATGATAACGCATTGTTTTTCCTTTTTTTCTGATGTAAATAATTTCTGTACTGGGAGGTTTTGTACAAGATGTTGTTTCACTGGGGATGACGTGCAGGAATACACAGTTGTGTCGTCGGCTCTATGAATTTCTGTTTGAGTTCATATTTTAATAAATAAGAAGATTAAGAACATTTGTTGATAGTTGAGCTTATGCATAATTAGGACGTAATACTCTGATTACATCCATGTGGATTATCTTACACCTACATGTGCTTTTTTTTTTTATTCTGCTTAAGCCATTGCAGGTTTTTTTTTATTTTTTTATTTGCAATTCATCAGTTAGAAAGAAACATATAATTTTTTGTTATATTTCATTTTAAATAGCTATCTATCTATAAATATAGCTATATATCTGGAGTAGATCTCACTTACACACTCACTCACTCATTGTCTATACATCACGGGGGGCATGGAGCCTGTCCCAGGAGACTTAGGATACGAGGTGGGGTACAACCTGGACAATTCATCACAGGGCACACACAGTAATACATTATTCGCAGTTTGGGAAAATGGAGTAAATATAAGTAAGGAAAAGGCAAATGGTCATAAATAATGAAAATCTTGAAAATCTATCTCAATATAATTGAGATGTTGCCTGATAATGAGCAATGGTGGATGAGTCTTATGAAGATGCAGTTTGTGGCTTCATTTTTAGCACTTTATTTGTTGAGTCCTGCTGCCTCTCTCTGCAATTTAAATGAATCTATATTAAACTATATGAGAACAGATTATGTTAAATATAAAAGAAAGTTACAATCATGCTGTATTATTCCTGCATACACTGATTAAATAATTTAGTATACAGTATGTTAAGTGTCAGTTAAGGATTTAATATAAAATTCAATAATAAAAGCTGCAAATTGCGAATATTTTAAAACATACGCAACATGTATGCATACAATGACACAAACTGACTAGTAAAACATTCCAATAAAATAAATGTAACAGTTTCACCAGGATGGTTTATTAGTTGCATCAAGAGAGTGCTTGGACAATGCCTCAAGGTTTTTGTAAGGGGAATCCACTGTTCTGTGTCACTGTGCCTTTTGCGCAGTAATACACAGCTGTGTCTTCAGTTTGTAGATTCTGTCCTTGAATTGTTATTGTGTTAGTAGAAGTGTCTCTGGAGATGCTGAACTTATTTTTCAGTTTGTCATTGTAAGATAAACTCCCACCACTACTGATATACCCAATCCACTCCAGAGCTTTTCCTGCAGGTTGTCGGATCCAAGTTGTACCAGAGCTTGTAACTGAATATGAAACCTTACAGGGGACGGAGAGACTCTGGCCTGGCTGGACTGTCATGGCAGCAGGCTGAGTCAGTTCATAACTGTGCACATCTGTAGAGGAAAGCAAACTGTTATGTTTCACACAATATACAGTATGCTGCTAATTTATTATTGTTGTAATAAATAATTTATAAATAAATGTATAAATTTAATAAAGCACTCACAGAAAGCAGCTGCCAGCAGGAGCAGCAGACATGTAGAGAACATGGTGCGTGTTGTTTGTACTGGGAACTCCTCTGTTTTACAGGTTTAAAAGAACCTACTGCATTGCATAAATAGAGCGATATCCAGCCCTGATGCTTGTATTTGCATATCTGATGGGATGGGATTCCTAAATGTGATGGGTGGATTCACGAGCACAGTAAAGAATAGAATTGTAAAATAGGCAATTGCAGATAATTTACTATAAATTACAGCTACAGTAGTAGTTGCTAGTGTTAGTAAGTTAGTAAGTTACTGTAAATAGCCTAAAGATAGTTACACTGAACAGCCCAAACAAAGGTGAATATGCAAATACTTATGAACCTTTGAATTTGTAACAGTAATTTGAATAATGACTGAAGTGAGTAAAATGATTCAGCTGCAACAATTATTTACAAACTTATTTATATATAAACTTAGTTTATTCATCAACTCTAAAATATACAGTGAGGAGCTTCTAATTTCTTAAACAACCATGTTGGGAGATGTGTCCCGTGGTTGTGATCAAGATTTTACTTTGTTTCAGGAGATCAGATTATTGTTCAGCATTAAGCAAAGTGAAAGTGCTGAAATGACTGGAATTGGGTTACAAACTGTCCAACGTATTATAACCTGATATAATTACAACCTGAAAGGACGCTGATGAATTAGCAACTTTGTGGAGAAAATGGTTAGAAAAAATAATCAATGAGCATGACTGGAGATCATTTAAACACTTGGTGTAGTTGCATTAAAACTCTGTAGTTGAAGATCACAGCTATTTTCAATAGTAAAAGTACAACCATTTCCACATGCACAATATAACAGGAATTTACAAGATTGATACTCTTTGATTCTGGGGTGTGGGAATTTTTCTTAGTGTTTAGTGTCTCACATAAACACATTATTAGAATAATCAGGGTCGCAGGGACCTGGAGCCTATCCCAGGAGACTTAGGGCACGAGGTGGGGTACTGTACACCCTGGACAGGGTGCAATCCATCGCAGAGCACACACACACACACACACACACACACACACACACACACACACATACTACAGGCAAAATCTAATCATTATAGATTGTGGGGGTGGGGGTGATGGGGTTGAACACAAAGTGGAAGTACTTTTACTACAACCAAGTTAATTATACATATTATTAGATATTATAATATATCCTTACGATTTTTTTATTCCCCTTATGCAATAAAAATCTATTATGTGCAGATCTCCGCTGAAAAATATTTACAGCTCAAAAGGCCATGTGTGTATAAGTTGTTGGTGTCTGTGGTGTCAATACATTTATTTCTGTGTAACACTTCACATTAACAGTTTAAAACATATAACATATTGATATAGTGAGATTTTCGTGAGGAGGAGTTATTTTACATTCACAGAGTGTCCAGAATCAGGACATCAAATCATTCAGAAGTGACTATTTTGTTATGTTTGGTTGACCATTCATGGTATTACTTATAAACATAAAATCAAAAAATTCCTTGATTTTATTAAAACAAAATGTATTTATTGCCAAAATGCTGTGTTAAAAATGGAAGATAACACTTTTGGAGTGGTTCAATGTGAAGCCACTGCAAAGTGAAAAACTGCTGCTTCTTTATAAACAAAAATAAATGTATATGTACAGTAGATAAGCTTTTGAAAATAAAGTGCACAAAGCATACACACCTTTCCTTAATTTAATAAATTTCTATTAGATTAAATTCTCTTTTTTCCTAGCCATGACTTAAACTTCTCTTATCCCTTCTTTCCTTTACATTCTTTACAGTTTCTTTTCACACATCTAATACTTATACTTTAAGTCTTGCTTTGTTTACTTTTTAAACCACAGGCAAAGCTTTGACATACCGTACCAGTCAATCCTCTACAAAGGTTTGATGAGCCGTAGCCAAAGGCCTAATGTAACTGGCATGTTCATTCAATCCATGCTAATCAACTTGGATAATTCTGGGTTACTGAGTTCTCCTGAATGGACGCTCTCACCCTCTGCTGTCAACCAGTGGTGTAGCGTAGCCTCTTTCAAATTCAGTAACATCAATTTCAGAGTGCTAAGTGCTTAGAAGCACTAAACTGTATTTTATACTATATTTTTGAAAGAGGAATTTCTAGGAATAAAAGTAGATCTGGGTTTGCTGACTTTGTTATTTTAACAGACAACTACAGTAATATACAGTACATGCTTATCCAACGATGTCTTAAATATGTTCTCACTCTCTCATCATCCATCCCACTTTATCCTGTGTACGGGGTCATGGGGTCCTGGAGGCTATGGGCCAGGGTACACCCTGGACGGTACCCCTGATTTACCTACAAACATTGTGAAAATATTCACGCTAAGTGAATTCCTGCATTGTACCGTGTTAGGATGTCACCTGTGCAATAAGTCGTGAAATTTCCTCACTACTAAATATTTCACTGTCAACTGTTATTGGTATTATAACAAAGTAGAATTGATTGTGAACCTCCAAACTACGTGTGGCCTTCAGATTAGTTCAAGATTAGTGCATAGAAAACTTCATGGAATTGGTTTCCATGGCTGTGCAGCTGCATTCAAGCCTTATCATCATCACAATGTGCAATGCAAAGCAACGGATGCAGTGGTGTAAAGCACACCGCCACTAGACTCTAGAGCAGTTATCTGGAGTGACAAATCACAGTTCTCTATCTGGCAATCTGATAGATGAGTCTGGGTGTGACGAATGCCAGATGGTAGTTGTCTGACTGCATTGTGCCAAGTGTAAAGTTTCGTGGAGGGGGAATAAGATGTGGGGTTGTTTTTCAGGAGTTGGGCTTAGCCCCTTAGTTCTAGTGAAAGGAACTCTTAATGCATAAAGTCATAATGACATGGATGAGCAAGTTTGGTGTCGAAGAACTTGTCTGAGTCCTGACCTCAACCCTATATATCCTTTGGGATGAATTAGAGACAGCAAGCCAGGTCTTCTCGTCCATCATCAGTGTCTGTCCTCACAATTGCACTTCTGTAAGAATGCTCAAAAATTCCCATAAACACATTCCTTGTGAAAAGCCTTCCTAGAAGAGTTTAACCTGTTATAGCTGCAAAGGGTGGGCCAACATCTTATTAAACCCAATGGATTAAGAATCGGATATTACTTAAGTTCATAAGTGAAGGCAGGCAAGGGAATACTTCTAGTAATATAGTGTATGTTATAATATAATAATTAATAGCTTAACTAATAACAACTATTACCAGTCACATGTCATTTATCTACTCTGCATTATGTTTGTATTAATGTAATTATGTCATTATTACTAATATGATTATGATTTTTTTTTATAATGAATGAATAATTATTTCTGACCTTAATCTGTACGTTCTTCCTTCATTTTTTTATTCATCATTTGGAAATAGACATGTTTCAATTTGCTTAGATTTTTTTTTTACTGTCTATGGAAGTGTATAGTACATACATGATTAAGTTGTCTGAACTGAAATATTTAGTTTATTATTGTTGTTATTTAGAGGACACTTCTGCCATTTAGTCTCAAAGATAATAGTGGAAGAAGAGTTTTAATTGTATTGTTTTGCATTGAAGAGTTTTAGTTGTATTGAAGTGAGCTACTGCCCTCTGGAGGTGCAAAAAACACTTAGAGTTTGTTTCTCTTCCTGCAGTTGTGTGTTGTACTGAGCTGAGTGTGTGAGTTTCTGATAAAAACATTCACTTTACCAAGTAAATGATTAACTGTATATTCACCCTAGTACGACACATAAGACCAAAGCTGAAATATGATTTTAATGTCCTTTGATATTTCAAATACGGAGGGGTCTTAGCCCTACTACTTCATTTATAACAGGCATCCCTGGGGACAAGTGTACTGCAGAGATATAAATGTACATAGATGTTTTGGTACAGGGCTGCAGTGAGTTGTATTGCTGGGTTTTTTTTTTTTTTTTTTTTTGTGTTTAAGTTAATAGTGAGCCCAGTCCATTATTGCATGAATACAGTACTAATAGAAATAGGTTTGTTTCTAAAAATCTAGCCAGAAAACTGGTTGAGACTAGAGGTCTGTATTGGGACTCTGCTGCAGGAGGTTAGGTGGTTGAGGAACTGTTAAAACCCACAATGCACACACCATGATAAGGGTATTACAATATACCTCCAGGAAGAGTTTATTTACCGTCTTCCATTTTATTTTCCTACATTTTTTTTTAATTATTATTATTATTATTATTAGCCAAACTTATGCCCCCATTCCACTGAACCAAATGTGCTGCCTTTTGGGTTCTGAATGAATTCTGACAATAAACAAAGGAAGACATTTTTACAGCTTCATTTCGAGTTGGAGTGACCACTAACTAGTGATGGGTCGTTCATGAATAATTAGTTCCTTTTGAATGAGTTTTAATTGTGACTCAGACGAATGAGTAGTCTTGTTTGTGTATGTAGACATATTGGGTGTTTGTTTATTGAAAATGTAACATTTTATTTTATTTCTGAACAAAAGAATGAAATGAACTCAAAAAAAAGATTAGTTTATTTTGATGAACGATTCAAAGAACCGAGTCATTAAAATGATTCAAAGTTTGCCTCACTACCATCAACTCATGACCCTCTTGTTGACCTCCAGAGCACATGCTATTCCTCAGGAACAAAGAAACCATACTTTCATTTACAATTCCAAAGAAAATCATTTAAAGTGTTCCAGTAGGGCAAATATATACAGTAGGTAGTCAACCAGAATGCCTATTACCACCATGCTCACCGCCACGGCAAAACAACAGCGGGAAAAATAAATCAGGGCATTTCAAAGTCATGTGTAAAATTACCACCAGGTGGCGCAAAGGAACATTTAGCAAATTTCAGAGTTTTTAATTGTAACTATAGCTTAAATCATAAAAAGTCATAACAATATGTTGTATCGAAGAAATATCAGTGATGGTAATTTCCAGATCCAAGTACTTTATACAAACTTGAAAAATCAGAAAGAGAGCTATTGACATTTACCGTACAATAATGAGTTTAAAAAAAAGAAACATTCATTAAATGTTGTTTAGATAAACGATCAAGTTCACTAGCTGACAATTTTATATGTACAAAGAATAAACTGTTATATAGCCTATTTCTGTTTGTATCTGTTTATTGTTATTATTATTTTTTTAAAGTTAAATTTAAAGACATCAAACTTTAAATTTAGAAATAACTGGAAAAATATATGTTCAGAATAAAACATAGAACATGTATTTTAAAAAATAAATTGTCATTTTTACAAATAATTTTTGTAAATGTTTCATAGGATTTCTTTCAGGGATTTTGTAATATTTATGCAGTATAATCAGGGCCTCTTTGCTATTTGTTCTCTGTTGTTGCTTTAGTGTTACTGTGTGTGCTTTACGATGTCAGACAACAATCAAATGCAAATAATTCACCCATCCCCACTTTAAGCTAACTCAAGTCAGCTCCTGGGACAAGGATTACTTTGAGCCCTCTGGGGTTTGAGGCCTTTCTGAAGACCTGCAGTGCTTCAGGCCTTTTCTCAAATTTGTGCAAATTTTAAATCTTTACCAAATTTCACCTATTTACTGGACATAGAGCACAAAATGGGCTTCGTAATGAGACTGATGTAAATATGTTAAATTCATGTGAAACTTTTAAACCTATGTCAAAGAAAATACAATTTTCAAACTATTGCAAAAAAAAGTGAAAATGGTGAATAAACAAACCTCACAGACTATTTTGAACACAGAACTGAGTTAATGAAAGTAAGCAAGATAACTAAACTATAACACTCAGAAATAACTTTTATTTGGGCTAAAGTGACTGATACTTTTTTTAGTAGAGCCTCTGTGCACTAAATAATCCACGACTTCATGAATGTGACCTACTGATACCTGGCTATCGATATCTCAGCTATACACTTAGATTCCTCACACATCAGCGCGTCCCCCCACATCGCAAAAGGCAGCGTTTATTATGCAAATATTTGGGTTTGTTCCATTTCTGCCGTACTATTATTGGCGATTATTTTACTCTCACTTTCAAAAGGCTGCACCTATTTAGCAAGTATTTATACACCACTATACCACCACTGATCCCACACTTCATCCGCCGCCATCCCCTGTGACTGAAACAAAGGTGTGCACATCATGTCAACGCGAGCAGCCCCACCTCAATTACACACACTCAGATCACAAAGAGTGGCGACTCCCGCATAGCAGAACAAACATAAAATCAACAACAGTACCCCAGAAGAACAACATAGATAGATTATCTTTTCTTTATTCTAGCTCTTGTTGTCACCCCCCCCCAACACCCCCCCACCCCCCAAACAGCACAGCAATGAGCATTTACTTATTACTCATTGTTACGTGCTTGATGTTAAGCTGGATGAGGACTGCAACATTTAGGTGACAATCGCAGCGAGGTGTGAAACAGACCAAGAGAGAGAGTAGTGGAACAGGGGTGCTTTAATAAAGTGGTTTAAACACATTATCAAAAATTTAATAAAATTGAGAAAGAAATGAAATACGAGTGTCACCCAAAATCAGAGAAAGAATCAAAACAAACAAACAAACCCTAGTCCTAAATCCTAAACTAACTATCAAAAGAAATACAAAATAAACTTGAGAATCTTCAGTGTATGCGACGCTCTAACTAACTCCCTTAACATAAGAAAACAAAAATACAGAGGGGTGGGGGTAACACTCAACCTAAGCTAACAATTGATTACCTGGATAACAAGAGATAAAGCAAAGCACTAACATGCTTCCTAACAATGGGGTGAGCTAGCCATGTAGTAGGCTAAACCAAACTCCAACACTCTTTGTTCAATAGAACTCTAAGAAATCTCCAATCACACCACCAAGCCATAAACAATATTATGAAAGAAAACACAACTGGAAAACACTAAAGTCAAAATATGCACGGTTGAGCTTGTTGAAGCACATGGTACGCTGGCAAGGCGCGCACACCACACACTGAATGCAAGGCCTCAAATACGTTCAACACACCACTGATTGGCAGAGCGTCATGATGTTAATGACAATTACGTCAGACCTAAGGGAATGAACACAAAAGGCAAAAGAGCAAGAGGGGAGAAGAAACAAACACACAACCCACAAACATACGTGGAACGTAGCACTCATACTAAAGTCTCAGTCTAAATATATAATTTTTTCTAAACTTGGGCTATTGTTGTTTACTTACAATATTTGTTAATTAAAAAATGTGGTTTGACCTCGGGATGTTGAGCCAGCATTGTGATCTCTTTCTTTAATTTCTAACCTAGTCTAATCAGCGCTCAACCGCACTCTTAAATTGTTCCAGAATTAGAAATAGACTAATGATTATGAATGCGTCGGGGGGAAAAACAGCAAGGAGACTGACTCTGACCATTTTAATAATTTCTTAATAAATGATTTATTTTATTATAATTTATTAGTAGAACATTCTTAAATACCTTAACGGCTGTTTATTGAAATGTTATTTATTGCTCGTATCAAAATGCTGTAGAGCTGTTTTCATGTCCTTACGAAATTGTTACCATTGTTAACGGCTCAATGGGTGGTTGCTACTCTTAAAAAATTAACCGAACTGGTAGATATCCCAATGATTTCAGAGTCGATTTTAAATCAGGAGACATCTGGAGAGATCAGCTAATTTGTCTCAGTGGAATGGGGGCCATAGAGAACAGACTGTGTGTTAAACACAGCACTTTGTTGGACACATGCTGT
>JAQQZT010000008.1:22284415-22294590 GCA_030068275.1 Clarias platycephalus | reverse complement strand
GGGAGAACACTGGTATAACTACCAGCACACTCAGTGTGATGTGTGAATTCTGGCTCTCAATTTTCCTCCATTATATCTCATCAATCTAGTTCATACAGTAAATGGTCTCAACATGAGATGTACAAGGAAAAGTTTGTTTCCTACTTCTTGATTGTGCAGATAATATTGTTGGTCTCTTTATTTTCTTAGAAATTGAATCAGATATATGTCCAAATATAGAATTAATTGATTAAGGCTTTTAATGCATTTTGTTTAGGTTAATGAATGCATTCTTTATCCCACAAGCTTCATATCTTTTCATGCTTCGCATGAAAGTAAAAATTCCTGCATTACTTTTGTCACTGTGATGGAAAGTGTGATGTAAAATGTCTGCCATTTGTGAAGATGAAACAGAACAGGGTATTTAATTTCCCTCACATTAGTGGCCATTTGAATTTTTCATGTATTTATTTTTTTGCTATAAAATATTTAGGTGACTTTTCTAGATGGTTTAAATCTTTGTGGATAAAAAAAATAGATTTTAGACTAAATAAATGTCCTTCTCTCCAGATGACCCTTCAGTGGAACTGTCAGCTGTATCCAGTGCGGATAAATCTGCATCAAGAAAACAAAAACTTCTTTGCTATGGAACTGGGCTTAACCCAGAGATCAAGTGGCTCCCCGAATCTGTGGGCAATGCTGATAGTGAAGTAACAATGAATGCAGATGGACGTGTGAAGGTGTCCAGTCAGCTATCAGTTACAGAACAAGAGTGGGAACGTGGAACTACATTCACCTGCCAAGTCAGAGATCAGAGTCTTACTAAAAACATCCAGAAGAGTATCAACGTTTGTGAAGGTATTGTAATATTAAGAGAAATTTATGATCTTTATAAAAAATGAAAAATATTAGACACAGTGGAAGGTCAGTCCTACATAAAATCATCCAAAATAAGAATCTTCAATGATATCTAAGTGTAAGTGAACAACCTCTTATATCTTCCAGGTCATACAAATTCTGGACCACGGATACATCTGGAGAAACCTCCTCTCAAGTCCATATTGACAGATAAACAAATAACTTCGTCCTGTGTTATTGAGACTGTCTTCCACACGATAGTTTCATGGTTTGTAGATGGAAATAAAAAAATAAACACTGGTATTAACAGTGAGAGACAGGATGAGTCCACTGTTAGCAACCTGACTATTTCTGTAGAAGACTGGACAAAATCGAAGACAATAACCTGCAGGGCTGAACATCAATGTTTTAAAGCAATACAAGCTAGTATCAAAACGACAGGTAGGTTCTGTATATAGTTAAAAACTCAATTATCATCCTGTCTGCTTAAGTGTATTCTTTAAAAAAAAAGTATACAACTTGAAATGTGATGAGAGTTGCAATGCTAGCACAAAATATTACCTATTTAAACAATAATTTTAGGCACAAAATGTAATTGTATGTGTGCATGTAAAATGTTTCATGTTAAAAAATGTAAGTTACCTTAAAAATATTTCACCTTAGTGGAACATTTTAATGTATGTGACTTTACGTTATGTACCTCAGAAACTGTGCAGAAAACTCCTACAGTGGTGATCAGAAGGAGTCTTGCAGACGTGGGGAAGAGAGACAGTGCAGTGCTGGAGTGTGTTGCAAGCAGTCTGCCTTCTGGTGAACTCTCTGTCACCTTCCAGGCCAATGATGAGAAGTTTCCAGAAGCTCAGTATGTGAATCTGCCAGAAGGCCAGGACACACTGACTACACAATTCACTATTCCCAAAGCAAAACAAACCAAAAACAACAATTTCAACTGCCAGATTCAGCGAAGCCATGCTGAGAAGTGGAAGTCCAGTCCTATTAAAAACCTTTTTGGTAAGCACAATTTCAATCTCAATATCTTAATTGCTTGACTATTGCATTGTCTAGTTTTAAATTATACTGGAAAAGAGTGGGGGAGGAGGGGAGAACACTGGTATACAGAAGCTACCAGCACAGTCAGTGTGATGTGTAAATTCTTGCTCTCAAATTTCCACTTCCATAGCTCATCAGTTCATGCTTTACATGAAAGTAAACATTCCTGCAAGTTCAGATTGTCCTGTTCTACAGCTGTAAAGTAGATTTTAACACTGTGATGGAAAGTGAGATGTAAAATCTATGCCTTTTGTAAATAAGATACAGGACAGGGTATTTTATTTCCCTCACATTAGTGGTCATTTAAAAAAAAAATTTGCTATAAAATATTTATCTGACTTGTCTTGACAAAAAAAATGCCCTTCTCTCCAGATGACCCTTCAGTGGAACTGACAGCTGTATCCAGTGCGGATAAATCTGCATCACGAAAACAAAAACTTCTTTGCTATGGAACTGGGCTTAACCCAGAGATCAAGTGGGTTCCCGAATCTGTGGGGAATCCTGGTGAAGTAACAATGAATGCAAATGGACGTGTGAAGGTGTCCAGTGAGCTATCAGTTACAGAACAAGAGTGGAAACGTGGAACTATATTCACCTGCCAAGTCAGAGATCAGAGTCTTACTAAAAATATCCAGAAGAGCATCAACGTTTGTGAAGGTATTGTAATTATCAGAAAAAGTTCATGAGCTTTCAACAAAATCCAAAGGTGTGTCTAATGCTAATGTCATTTCTTCATCTCCAGTCACTTCAGATCACGCTCGGAGTGCACAGGTTTACCTGTTTGGTCCCTCCGCCAGTGATATGCCAGAGGAGGATGCTGTTTCTGTCACCTGTCTGCTGCTGGGCCAAGGGCTCCAGGACTTCTCAGTTAGCTGCAAAGTAGGAACAGCCAACGTGTCTTCAAATGTGATCAAAACCGAAAACCACATAAATGGAACAGAGAGTGTTCAAAGGGTTATAAGTGTTCCAGCTAAAATGTGGAAAAACCATGAAAACGTTTCCTGTGAGGTGAAACACCTTTGTTCCAATGCACAGACATACATCACCTCTAAAACCAAAGGCAAGTAGCTTTAACCATTTAAAATGACTGACTAAAAGTTTATTATTCCTAAAAGGACTATCCATTTTAATGAATGTTTTATGTAAGGAGTCAAGCATTTTAAACTCCAAAGCTTATGTACGATCTGTGCTCTTTCTCTGCCAATGCTAATCAAAGCCTTTTCCTTTTTTTCATCTGAGGCTTATGACTTCTCGCATGTGTGTTACCACAGTATGTTATCAAAATTCACAAGTTTGTTGTGACAAAATCAGTTATAAGTGATAAATAAGATTTTAAAGATTAATAAATTATAATTGAATGGGTTCTCAGTAGAGAGTTTTCTCCTTGTCCCTGCTCAAATACTATGCATGCCATTTGTTTACCCAGAATTATTTTAGTATGGACTAAAACATCACTGGAATTATCACTTATCAAATCACACTAATGCTAAAGCAGTTTGCTCATATACAATATTTAGTTCCTTTCCAAGCTATTTGTTAACTTTAATTGAGAATTTAACATAATTATAAATATGAAAAAAAGCACTTTTGTGGCTTTCGTATACTGTGGCAAAACAATCTATTCCTAAACTGCAGGTCCTGCTGTGCCCATTTCTGCTGCATATAGATGTGTGTGTGTGTGTGTTTGTTTTGCAGACCTTGCTGCAACTCTGCTTCTAACAACTCCAACTCAAACAGAATTAGACAGTGGAACAGCTACATTCATCTGCATAGCTTCAAATTTTTTTCCTAAATCACACACATTTAAGTGGACCCATGATGTGATGAACCTCAATAATAAGGTCAAACGTACTATATTAAGCAAGGAGAAAGATACTTACACTGCCATAAGCATTTTGGAACTTACTACCAGTGAATGGACCGACTCAACTTCTCCACTTAAGTGCGAGTTCCAGCACATGGCACAGAATCTGTCCAAAGGGGCAAGTCATGGTACGTATTAAGTTACTCCTTTTTTCCTTTTTTTTTTTTCCTATAGTTTTTATGTATAATTTTATGATTACTTTCATTTTTACAAATTGTCTTTTTAAAGCATTTGAATTCCGTGTTATTCTTACACCATAATATGAGGATTTCTTTTTTTTTTTATTGAACTACCACAAAGTTTTTGCTAAATGCTGTAAATTTAAATTTTATGTGATCATTTGTCCTTTACTTTGAATGACATGGCAGTGCAGGAAAACTCAGATTTTATGGTACTTTTCAGATTCATTCACTTTTTGTCCCATTTGTTTGTTTAGTTAAAAAAATTATTTGCTTCTTTAAAAAAAAAAAATTTCTACATCTTCTTTACAGTGTTGGTGGACCAGCAGCAACCAAAGGTGACAATAATCCCACCTTCCAACAGAGACATTCTTATCAACAGATCTGGTGACCTGGTGTGCAAGGCTGAAGGACCAGAGGGTTTCACTGGCATTAAATGGTTTATTAACGATAGCGAGACCACATCCCTACCTAAAGAAGATGTGTCTGGGAAGACAGCAATCACACTCACCACATCGATCTCTTACGAAGAGTGGAATAGTGGCACCAAATTCACCTGTGAGGTTCTTCATTCAGCATTTGCTCAGGGGTTTATTAAAGAGGTCTACCAAAGACGACATGGTAGGAAATGTGTTTACTATTTCTACATATTCTTGCTTTTACTTTGTATGAGAAAGCTGTAAGATTTTTTTAAAGAAGCATAAGAAGCATTTTTCTATCTAATGATATTAAAATTATAGGAAAATTATAATTATATGTAAAAGCTTTTTTGTTTGTTGTTCATTTGTGACCAGTGCTCCCAAACAAAATAATCAATGCAACAGAAGAAAAATGATTGTTTTGTTGTTAACTGTGATTTCATGTTTGTAGGCAACAGGAAATGCCCTGAGGTTTACTTGCTCGCTCCATCAGAGAGCTCAGGGGGGGAAACGGTGACCCTGACTTGCTATGTAAAAGAGTTCTACCCTCAGGAGGTGGCTGTGTCTTGGCTTGTTGATGATAAACAAGTGGACAATGTGGTGAGCTTTAAGCAGAACACCACTAGGGTTATTGAGAGGGACAACTACTTTTCAGCATACAGCCAGCTGATTGTCAATACTGCTGCTTGGACCAATGGCAGTGTGTTCACCTGCAATGTTTATCATGAGTCCATCGCGGACCCTGTGCGCCACATATCCAGATCCATCGCTATCAATTCAAATCCACCCACCTTAGTGAATCTCAGTCTGAATGTTCCCCAAAGCTGCCAACCTTCTGTCCTGTATTAAAAAGTGTGTTATCTGCTGTTAATGCTTGTTTTCTTTAGATTTTTGTCTTCTACGTCTTCTTCTTTTTAATTAACATAATGTCATTGTCCTTCCTGTCTGTCTGATGCTTGTGTGTTTTTGTTTTTTGGAATATGCCCAATGCAATATCACACTGAAACAATGACAATAAAAAAATCTTTCAGCATGTATCCTGTGCAGTGCAGAAATATTCTAATATTGCATTACACCAACTTTATCCATCCTAATCTAAACATCTCTTTAAAAATAATGGTCTTCACATTGACTGGCTTTGAATTAAGACATTTTACGTAAAGCTGTTTTAAGCTTTATCATGTTTCATCATGTTCCCAACACATCAGCATTTAAGGGAAAGAGTTGACTGCTTTTCTCCCAAAATGCAATTGCAATATACAATACAAAAAAGACAAATATGTACTATTGGCTTTAAAGACCTATTAAAAATAATTTTATCAAATTTAAGAAAGGCAACATCACGTCTGTTAATTATGATAATAACAGATGCTCCAAAACTTTCCCCCCACAATTTCACGTTGTGTTTTGCATTTTGTTGCATTGTTTGCATTTATGTAATATTTTTGTCAAGCTTTATTTGTTGCTCATTCTTAGTTACCCTTCAATACAATATATCCTTAATAAGTCCATAAATAAAAATGTTCCAATGGCTTAGTTTTATACTGTTTTATCTCCAGCAAGCCAAGACATTCAGTGCCTCTTGTAAGGTAGAGACTTTATTTTACCTTTTTCATTGACAGTTTGGGTCACGAATATCATGTGTACCTAAAAAAAACGAAACCAAAACTTTCATTATAAAAAATAATCGAGATATTTAAATGCACGTATTGGCACCACAAAACATTAATAACATTGCTTATGACTTGTGTGTCAGTAAACTGTTGACAAGATCATGGGCAACTAAGGCTCACTCATGACTGTGGGGAGCAAAGGCCAGCCTGTCTGGTCCAATGTCTTAGAAATGCTAATGCAGCACAAATAAGTAAAAAAAAAAAAAAAAAAAAGGCAATATTGGACACAATAGAAAGATACTGGAATACTTAGTGCAGTCCGACCCAACCACAAAATTCTCCAGATCCCTATCAGATTGAGTACCCATGAGATGTGATGGACAAACAAGTCTGACCCATGGAGGCTCCACAGCACCCAACGGATCTGTTGTCAAGGTCCTGGTGCCAGACACCACAGAACAACCCCAGACATTTTGTAGAGTTCGGCCCTGAGGGGCCAGAGTTGCCCAGGTTGCATAAACCTAATGGCAAAAATAGTGCCATTATAGATAAATAATTGAATGACATGATGGCTGGGTGCAGACTCATGCACTCTGAAGCACACACAATAATGTGACTTGTCACAAAGTGCACAGCCATCCATTCCAGCTTGAGTAATTGCTGTCAGACACACTAATGACTTCTTTAATAAATATAAACTAAATGACTTTTTAGAGAAAAAAAACTTACAACTGGATCAAGACATCACTCCAAACAGTATGAAAGAGCCAGGAGGAAGCTGGTCAGAGAGGCTACCAAGGGACATACAGTATAGCAACCCAAAAGCAGTTGTAGGACTTTAATACAATGAGTGGTCATTGTGTGCATGTGACACCAAAATCATTAATTCTCCACAAATGTGGCTTCTATGGGATGCTTGCAAGAAAGAAAAAAAAAAGCTGCAGTTACGACTGAGCTTTGCAAAAAAGGTCAGATTAGACAAAAATGTAACTATTTGAAACCAAACAATATGTCTGGTTGAAATCCAATACAGCTCACCATCCAAATAACACCATTTCAACAGTAAAGCATGGAGGTGGTAATATCCTGTTATGGAGTGCTTCTCTGCAGCAGAGACTGGAGCATTTGTCAGGATAGAAAGAAAATGGATGGGAAAATACTGTCACAAACATAACAATAAGCCAAAGCGCACAGCAAAACTGACTGCACAATGGTTAAAAAAGGAAAAAGGTGAATGTTCTTGCATGGCTTAGTCAGAGGCCAGACCCCACTGGAAATCTGTGAATTTACTTGAAAACTGCAGTCCACAAATGGCCATCATCAAAATTAATCCAACTTGGGCAGTTCTACAAAGAAGGGTGGGCAAATATAGCAAATTATTACAAATATGTGTGTGTTTGTGTGTGTATGTGTGTGTTTGTGTGCGTTGATGGATGCCAACAGATTCAGATTGCCTGGTGCTGTTGGACTTTTTCTACGATGGGACAGAAATGGATCATGAAATGATCACTGCATTAACATTTGTATTTCTCTTCCTCATCACCCTCTTCTACAGCATCGGGGTGACTGTAATCAAGGTGAGAACTGTTCCAGTAGACATAAACAGGGTGAATTGAGACATACTGGGGGAAAAAAAAATTACCTTATGCAATGTCACAATGTTAATTTCCTTGTAAAATTGCATAATAATTTGGCTGAGAACATGTATTGACATAAAGAGAGCTCAGTAAAGTCATCCTCAGCACATTCCAAAGATTTTCAAGTGGGGTTGTGGTCAGAACTCTGCGGTGGTCAATCCATGTTTCAAAATAAATCCTCATGCTCTCAGAACCACTCTTTTGGAATTTGAGCCTAATAAATCATTTTATGGTTGTCCTGGAAAATGCCATAAGGGAAAAATTTTTTTTTTTGATAACCCGTTTAATCGCCACACAGGTGTTTAGTACCACACTGTGTGTAGAAATGCTTTAAATTTAACAGGGGGACAAGCAATGCACTTGAACTTGGTTGTTGATATACAGTAATTTCACAGGCTGATATAAATATTTGTTTTTTTTTATTCCATGTTTCACTCTTGCTGCAAGTAATAATTTGTAAAAAGTTGTTTGTTCATAAAAGGGGCATAAGAGGATTTCTATAACAGCAGCTCTGACAATAACTTTAGCTTTACTTCAATTAGAGAGGTTTGTAGTGTTGCATATATGTTGCATAAAAATAAGTCATTATTTTTCAATTAAAAGCAGAGAAAAAAGGGGATGATGAAAGAAATACTATTTATTTCTGTTTTCCTCATAATTACATAATTTCATTGCTGTTCTACAACACTGAATGTACTGTTTCTATTGTTTTAATAAGACAACTTAGAATTGTTTGCAAATAGCAAAATAACCCACTTAAATAGCATAAACAACAACAACAACAACAATAATAATAATAAAAATAAAAATAATTGAAGTAGTTTTAATAGTTACAAACTTAAGCTTTTCTAAACACTGTTATTGTTAAAATTAATTATAGAATTATAAGAATTTCTTTATATTTATTATAGACCACTACAAAGAACACAATTCAATAACAAATTGGCTTTCTAATCAAATAATTGTCAATTTTACTTACAGTGCTTTTCAGATAATTTTGTTTTTTGACTTAATAATGTTTCAATTAATTATGCTACAAATAAAATAACAGTTTTGATATGTCATTGAGGGTGAAGGTAAATGTTATATGCAAATAAGAATCAAGGAAAATATGTTTGAAGCTTTAAGTCATGTGTGTCCTGTGTGGGATTTTGTTTTATTAATGGCAGTAAAACTTAAAATATATAAAATATAATGTTGTATAATATAATCTTCTTTTTTTTTCTTTCTTTCAGGTTAAATGACTACAGAAACTATCAGAATTGAGTTTGGTCTTCTCTCTCTTTTTTTTTTTCAACATACTGTTCTGAGTTAAACTTTACTGCCTACTTTCCACATATATCTGTAAAGACTTTTTGTCATCTAAACGTTTGATGCTTTCTCCTGCTTTTACTTAAATCTCAAATAAATGTCTTACAAAAATATGCAATTTAAAAGTATTATTGTTTTCTACATCTTTATTTTAATGACAGTACATTTGATGTATAGTGTTGATTAATAGGCATACATGTTATATAGGCATAACTCTTAGTTTGTTTGGGGAAGTACTATAAAATACATAATACTTCACAAGTATTGTGAAGTATTGTGTTGTTAAGTACGTAATGAAATATTTGTCATGTAATTATTCTTTATTCTTTATTTGTGCATTATTTATCATGCAATATTAATTATATATTAATATATTAATATTGTTGAGCAAACAAAGAGAACAGAAAAACAGTCTTTGCATAACAGGCAAAAAAACTGTGTGTAAATGGTCTCTTAAAGCATGCAAATTTAATACTTCTTCCTGTGCAGGTGCGTTTCACTTCATCTCAGTGATACAGATGATTTTCACTTCTTCTTTTGCCTTTTATCTTTGGGCCACTTCTTGCCTAACGCTCTCAACTGCTGTTTGTTGTGCTCACTGTAGCTTATCCTGCACTGCTTCCTCTTGCCACACCACAAAAAACACAGAAAACTGTAAATAAAACACATATCTTGTTTAGCTTTAATTATTAACTTTAAAAATTATATATATATATTTGCCTATAAAATATATTTGCCATGTTCTTCAATTGCTATATTATCATTGTTTATAGCTGTGATTGTGACTCCACCCAGCATCAGCATCAGCACCAGCATTAACACAACAACGAATGATATTATTCTGATTTGTTGGTTGGATGGCTTTCATACTAAAGTGATTAATATTGATTGGGAAGTGGGTAAGAAAGGGACTGAAAAAAAATTTAACAATGAGGGGAACAATGGGTTTGCCATGCTGAGCCAAATCAGCATAAATGCACAACAATGGAATGAAGGCAAAGAGTTCACCTGCAGCGCCACACACCAGGCCAAAACCTTCAATCAAACATGGAGCATTTGTAAAGGTCAGTTCCACACAAGAACAATGCAAAATAAAAATCGTTAATGTTGTCTAAGTGTAAGTGAACAACTTCTTATATATTTCAGGCCATCCAAATTCTGAACCACGGATACAACTGGATAAACCTCCTCTCAGGTCAATATTGACAGATAAACAAGTAACAGTCTCCTGTGTTGTTGAGACTGTGTTCCACCCGAAAGTTTCC
>JAQQZT010000008.1:22219686-22231655 GCA_030068275.1 Clarias platycephalus | reverse complement strand
TAAGTTTACGTCAATAAACTTCTTAAACAGTCACGGTGTCGGCCATCACAACGTATTTCTTTTACAAAGTAGATGAAACTCTGTGGGCTAACAGACTCTCCAACAATTACACAGGTGTTACAATTCAAAGATAAAACAGAGGATGTGGAGTGTGAACGGTGTTCTGACATACTGTGAAAGAGACTTAAGCCACTCTTTATTTTTTCATACTTTTGCTTCCAAAAACACAGACTGTCTTGTATTTTTAATGTAGTTTTGATGAATAGGCCTCCAAGCTTCCTGAAGGACTTTACTGGCTCTCATTTTAAGTCCAGTTTCAGAGGAAGGTATTTTGTTTGTTAGCCACACAGAGACCTATGATTCATTCATGCATGAAATTTCTTTTTTTAACTTGAAGTATGAACCAGTGAGAAACAGGTGCAGATGATGACAGATGATCGGGCCGATGATTAATATACTGCGGATGCTGAATGCTGAGTGGTTGGAAGAGATAAAAGGGGAAATGAGATCGCTGATGGGTTTGTTATATAAACAACCAATTTTTTTTTTATTATATCTTTGGGCAATTTGCAGCAAAAAAAAATTTCCTTAATTTAATCTACACAATTTAATTACATTGAAGACTTTTGCACAGCACTGTAGTTCTTGTATTATTGTAAAAAAAAAAATATTTACACAAAGTGTGGTTATTAATATAGTTCACTTGAACAATGCCTTAGTCAAATCTAATCCTAATTTCAGTAGGCATTTGTAGGCTAAAGAACTGTGTAGAACATGGAACTAAAAAGAAGGCTAAAAACTGGTTTCAACCAGATGGATCTGGTTAGAGTTTAGTCCACTCTAAAGAGAAAATCTGTGCAAATTAATATAATAATAGATAACATCTTCTGGAGAGGTTGAGCTGATATAACAAGCTTTTTGGCAGCAATCCTTAAAGAATAAAAAGCCATCGCACATCAACATTAAACCTAACTTTAGGCTTCTTTGTTCAAAGTTTCAGAGGTTCAATGTTCAAAGGTCTTCACTCTCATTCCAGTACACATGCACATGTACACATGCTGGAAAGAAATGAAGTTCCCAGGTCCTGGTGATTAAACAAGGAGCCCACAGTTGTTGGAGGGTGACAGGGTAATGGCCAAGCATGAAGCTTGTTTAAAGTTAATTATTGACTAGTGAAATTTTAGATAATTAAGATAGATAAAGGCAAGTAAACATTTTGTAAAAGGCCATTTTGAGCCAAGATCTTAACCTAATCAAGATGCAGAGGTCCAAATTATTGATATACTGGATTTTTAAAATTCATTTATTTCTTTTTTTAAAGGAAGCTCTACATTCCTCATCACCATCAACAGCAAACCAGTTATTACAGCTAATGGAGGTTCTAAATTATAAGGGTTTAGATACTTGTTTCAGCCTGTGCAGCTTCATATAATTATAACTACTGATAGTTTCTAATCTCTTCTTGGCCCAGCTGTAATTATAAGAGCCTGAAGCGAAACACAAATACATTCTGAAACAACAACTGAAAATTAAGAGTTGAACTTTTCTGCTTTGTTAATCAAATCAGCCCAAATTCTCTCCAGGGCTTAAATACTAATTTGACGTTTTTGTTAATTACATGGACAATCAAACTCTTCATTCATATATAATGTCTACATTTCTTAAATCTCTGTTCAGACTGAGCGTTGCAAGTAAAATTATGTAATTGTTTTTGCACGACTGTTCAAATAAGCTGTTTTTTCTCCATTTTTACAGTTTTGGCTGGTTAATGCGAATTGAAATTGCAATGGATGCAATTTCGTCACAAATTTGGTTATCAGTGTTTGTAAAGCCAACAGTCCAAAATTAATAATCATGTGTTTTACCAATAAATGTTTTTTGTTTATTAAAGAATATCAGATAATAATTCAGTCTATTTATAATGACATTTAAATGTTGTGGATTGTACATGAATTAGTTCCTCTTACCAGGTACATAATAGTTCGTATAAAACTTTACCGCCTGATTTCTTTTAAAGTGAAGAAGACAAACTGCAGTTCGTCAAAACATCACGAGATATTTTTAGCGCCCTCTCCTGATTGAATTTATTTCAGTCTTATCTCAAAGTAAGTTTGAGCTATTCTTCTCTGACCTCTTTTATTAACAAAGGATTCCCAGTCGCAGAACTGCTGCTCAATGGAGAGCGTTTTTATTTGTTGTTTTTCCTCACCAAATTTGTGCAAACTCAAGTGATTGCTGTGTGTGTGTGTGTGTGTGAACATTCAGAAACATCTTCTGACCTGAAACAAGAACCATGCCTTGGTCAATAACAGATATCAGCTCATTGGACTTGTCTAGGCCTGCTTGACACTCGCTTCATGATAATAGGCATAGACTAATGACATTTAAAATACCAAAAGCTTGGACTATTTTAGGTGGCTCTGTTTCTCCACATTGCTTTAGACCCCTACAGGATCTCGACCTTTGTAGATGCTAGAATTGCACAAAGAGCTTATTTGACTCATGTTGGTGTAAGCTACAAATACCTCACACTTGGTGAATAATGCTTTTTTTTCTTCACAGACTGATGACATTTGAAACATTTAAAGCAACTGTTTTAGGTAGCTCATTTTCCCCATAATTATTTTGACTCTATTAAATATTTCTAGTTCTACGTTTCAGAGACACAATCCACACTGCAAAAAATGACTGAACATTTACTCTTATCAAGTAAAATATATTTTTTAATCTAGACAAAACATCTATAATTTGTAAAAAAAATAAGTGTACCACAAACCAAATATGAGAATATTAAGCTTATTTCTATTCCAATCGTACTACATTGCAGGTGACAACCTTTTGTTGAATTTGCATATAATTTTGCTTGATTCAAGAAATTCCTAAAATAGGTTTTCACTTGCAATTTTAGTGACATTTAACAAGAAACGTGCTTAATAATATTATATTTGGCATGTTGTACACTTGTTTAAAGGAAGTACTAACATATTCAAGATATGTTCACGGAGCTTGGGGTCCATATGTATGGAGCTTTTGACATGAATCTACATGATTTTTATGCACTACAATGCTACCACATGCTTGGCTAATTAGAAAATTGTACAAATGAGCAAGATACAGGTGTTTCTATTAATGTGGCCAGTGAGAGTATATATTAGTATAGTCCATTGCTTTATTGAAGGCACATTGACATTTAAGAGTGCAATATTTTGATATACTAGTTCATAACATACAACTAGACTGAATCATTTCTAAAAAGCAATTACTTTAAGAAAACATTTCGACAGACTCGATGTTAGTATCTGCACACACTACGCACTATAAAGCACTCGGTATTATCAATCTCATATCCATATGTAAGTAAAATCACCAAAGAAACATTTACAGTAATAGCAATTCTAATCGTTCTTTCTAATCCAAGTTTGATTTTTTTTTTTTTTTTTTTTTTTTTACAAAATGTGGGCATGTAGCAGGGGGGTGTGGGGAAGTGTTTCCACTTTGGTGTATCCAATATACAATATTGCACTTAATAATATATATATCTTTTTTAAAAATGTATGCAGATTTAGACGGCCATGGAAACTGAGCAGAGTTCAGTTTGACACACATCAGGTCAGTGGCACTGGGTTAGAATCATACTTCAGTTTGATGACAATTAGCAGAGAAAGTAGGAACAATACAAAAAAATACAAAAGCGCCAAAATGGGGTAAATGATTGTCAAAAGCATAAAAAAAAGATCGTGAGAGAGAGAGAGAGAGAGAGGGAGAGGGGGGGTGGAGTTAAATGTACAGTGTAAAGCTCAATGATTTTCTCCAGACCTGTAGTTCAATTGTTTATCTTTGCACTCAGGCTTCAAAAGTTAATGTTAGTAACAAGTAAGAGGATCTTACAGTTCATGACAAAGAATGCATGCATGTCATTTTTGGCCAACCTCATGCTTTAAGGAAACAGTGAGCAATCTTTGGACATAATTGTGAATCTGGATGGTCGAAAAAACAAAAAACAACAACAAAAAAAAGAAACTGTTTCTCTCCACTTGAGTGCTCGGAGAATACAAAGTAGAAAAGCTAAGACAACGTATAAAGTAATGTTTGTTTCTTATGACATATTGCATTGTGGTTAACTCCCATAAGAGACATGTACTGATATTACAGTTTGCAATATTATCATGACTATTTCATGTAGCAGTTCTGAGAATGTTCATGGAACTTTCGTCTGATAACTGGAATTATGTGAATACCTTCTGAGACGGATACTTAGGAAGCTTTTTGTCCCCCCTTCACATTTGTCAAAAAAAGGCAACCAAATGAGACAGCTATCCTTAAAATAAAGCTGCGGATTTTTACAGCTAGGCTGCTTTCTTCTTCATGAGTGCCAACAACAGGCCTCAGTTATCTATCTTTAAAAAAAAAAAAAAAAAAGTTTTGTGCAAATTTTTTTGCTAGCTAAATGAATGTTAAAATTTCCAAATGATTACATGTTGAATGAAAGAGAATCTCCTAACCGTGGCGTATGCTAAATTGTCCGACCGCCATCTCTGCACTAAGGCCTTAAATCATGGTGACTAGAGTCACCTCACATTTTAAATGACAGTCCAAGCTCAGCTACCGTGAATTTGTTCACTACAAACACCAGACAAATGAAGTCTACTTGTTCCCCTGGGTTGCAGTGTCCAGGTAATAGACGTTAACCAGATGACGATTGAGATGCCGCCTGTAGTCCATCTCCAGCGGGAAAGTGCGGTCACAGAACACGCATGTGTGGCTGAGCAGCTGCGTGGGAGACGGCAGCTCTTCCGTCGGCGTTTCTGGAAGCTTCCCGTTGAGCCCGGAGTCGTAGCTTACCTCCGAGGCACAATCGCTGATATCGCTACCTCCGTCGTGGCTGTGGATACCCTCGTCGTCTTCACCGTATTGAGATTTGCTACATGGTGGTTTCGACAGGTCCAGGGTCGGACTATCTGTTCCACTATCGATATCTGAAGATATCCGTGCTTCTGCAGGAGCCTTTCCTTCAGTAGTGGCCTTCACTCTTGTTACTTTGTGTACTAAAGAAGGCTTCTCTGATAGATTTTTGTTTACGTTAAGCTTCTTGGAGGTGCGAGACGCCTTGTCTTTTGAGACTAGACCCTGTACTGGGCTGGACTGCACTTTTTCAGGCTCGGCTGGACGTTCCGGAGCATCGGGCTCCGTACATGTGCTCGGGACCTCAACACTAACCTTGTTTTTCTTTTCGCTTCGCCGGTTGTTGCCCTTTGATGGGTTCATCTCTCCCGGAGTGCTCGGACTCCGTGCGACCTCCACCTTACGCCGTTTTGCCTTCTCTGCCTGAGGAGAGCGTGCACACTCTGCTTTTTTACGTTTTTGCATTTTGGTCTCGGGCTCCTCATGACTCGGAGACTTCTCCACAACCGTTCCATCAAGATTCACCGCTCCAGTCTGTTTCTTGGCTGCTTTCCTGCCTGATGCTGTTTTTGAACCTTTAACATTTTTTACCTCTCTCTTCTGTTCAACCTTATCCTGCCTCTCTCTTTCTCTCGATTTCTCCTCCTCCATCTTCTGCTTCAGCTCCTTCTCTCTCGTTTCCCTCTCCGCCTTTTCCCTTTCTCCTCTTTCCTTTAATTCCTTTGCTCTCAATTCCCTCTCTAGCCTCTCTCTCTCTTTTTGTTCCGCTTTCTCCACCTTCTCTCGTTCTCTTCTTTCCTCCTGCACCTTTTGTTTCAGTTCTTTCTCAAGTCTTTCCTTCTCTTGTCTCTCTCTCTTTCTCTTTTCCTCCTCGTCTCTCTGCTTCTGTTCGTTCTCCTTCTTCAGCCTTTCGTCCTCCTGCCTCTTTCTTTCCCTTCTCTCCTCCTCCTCTTTCTGCTTCTGTTCCTTCGATCTCACTTCTCTCTCTAACCTTGGAGTCTGCTGTCTCTTCTCGAGATCTGCTCTGTCTTCCTCCTTAGAACCATCCTGGTTTTTGGCGAGCGCCTCTTTCTTTTCCTTTGCTGCCTTTTCTTCTTTTTTAGCACAACTTCTAGTGACTTTGTCTGCAGATTTGGCAACCTTCTCCGCTTTTTTCATCTCCTTGTCTTTCTTTCCGTCCTGTTTCTCGACACAGTGGACCGTTTCTTTGATTCTCGCTTTCTTGCCGCTTGGTTCTTTCCCCTCGTTTCTTGACGCAGATCTTTTCTCTGCTTTCCTCTCACACGTTTTGTCTTTTGTGGTTTCGGATCCGGGTTTTCTAGCACTCTCACCATCCGGATTCGTTTTTCCGTTCTTTTTGATAGAGAGGTTGATGGGGCCTGCGTTCGAATCCGTGTCCTCGGACACCTCTGCTTTTCGTCTACATCTCGTCCTTGGCTCCGGCATCTGCTTCAAATCATCGCCGTCTGCTTTCTTCACCCTCAGTCTGACCTTGGACACGTCCATGGATATATCCGAGCATCCTGGGTGCCTGGACTTGATGTGGTACTGCAGGTTGCATTTCTTCGAAGCAGCGTACTTGCAGACGGGGCAAAGGAACTGCCGTGGGTTGATGTGAAGCTCCACGTGCTTTTTGAAGTTGCTCCGGTCGGCTGTTTTGTACTGGCAGTAGGGGCAGTTGAGCGGCTTAGGTCCGTTATGCACCTGCCTGGCATGACGAGTCACCTCATGCTGATTGGCTGCCAGATAGCTGCAGCTGTCACATTTAAATGGTCGCTCACCTGGAGTAGAGATACATAAGGTCAGGATATGTTTGTAAATGTTTCCGTTTACTTTGAGGGGTGAATAAACACAAACATTGACCTCATGCAGGAAAAAAAATAAAAAACAGGAACACGCAAAAGAAATCCAACCACAGTCAGTCAAAAGTACACAGTACAAATCTTTTACCGTTTTATCTTGATTCATCTGAATGCGTGGTGTGCAACACAGAAAAAAAATGTTTAGTGATAAAACAAACTAAACTAATTCTCAAATGTGTACTAATCACAAAAAAAGTGATACAGTAGATTCATACATGTATTTGTTGTCCCATGCCTGGGAATAAGACTAAGCATGACATCACCTGTTGGTTAAGCATAACAAGAGTGGACTAATCAGTAACCCAAGTACTTAAGGCAAACAGATCCACATATCTGTTTTTAGTTGGTTTCCAAGCAGACTCTCTAGGTTAGGGGGTCACCATTGTTTTCTCTCGTCTAACTTGTTCCAGCATGACAATGTCGCTGTGCACAAAGACAGCTCCATGGAGACATGGTATGCCAAGGTGGAATGGAAGAACTTGTGTATTCTACTCTGACCCCTGACTTTCACACCACTGGAATGAAATGAAACTCAAGACTGTTGAACACAGTCACAGGCAATTCAACTGAACAAACACTGTATCCTATAATGAGAGTTTTGAAGTTTCAGATGATGAATGAGCGACTCACCAGAGTGTGTTCGTAAGTGCCGTGTGAGATGGGTCTTCTGAGAGCTTGAATATTCACAGTATACACACTGGAAAGGACGCTCACCTAGAAAAACAGACCAGAAACAGGAAATGTGTCAAATAGAAAAGGTGAAGAATTTTAAAAACAAGGCACGAGTACACTGTAAAAAATGAATCATGAGGCTTGTAATTTTCATTTTTAAAAATTGATGTAATCATTAAAAATAACATGCATATTTCATTAAAAAAATGGCTTTCTGTGTTTCTTATAATATATTGAAAACATTTCACTAATAAAATTAAGAAATATATTTTACCTATTTTATTTATTTTAGGCTTAATTTGAGGAACCATTTAGGCAAAAATTGAGAAAAAAAAAAAAAGGCTTCATATTTATTTTAAGAGGATTGGTCCAATTATCCAGGTTTGATTAAGTCACCTTCATTTGAATCTCAACAACAGCAGCGATCAGACGGCATTTTGAAGGAGCAGACGAACAGTATAAAATGTTAAGAAGTAAGTTAAGCCCCTTACTGATGTTTACATTTTATTTTGATTTCTTAAATAAGCTCCTTTCTTGCACTAGTGTCAGCAATATAAATCAAATAAATTAAACATTGTGAACATTTCTGAAAACATCCGGTCCGCCATTAAGCATACTTGAGTTTGTTGTAGTGTCTCCACAATTCACTGAAACACGTTTCGGAAAGTTAGTGTTTTTCAATGTTACAAAGATAAACCTAGAAATGGTTTACTGTACAAGTTCTCGCAGGTTTTAGTAAGGATGTGACTATTCCCACAAAAAAGGATGTTATCACATAATGCTAAACAGTTAATTTCAATTACATATAAATTGTCAGTTACAAACCGTTTTACAAATTGTTTTAAACTGCTGTAAATGTTATATACACTATTTTACAAAGTGTTTAATATTTTGATACCAGTGAAACATGGAATAAAAGCATGTTTAACACCAAAATGCAATGTATTCATTTCATAATAAAATGTTTATATTATTACATAATTTTCCTTAATACATACGAGTACATTTTGTTTTATCTGCTTAAACTAAAAACGATTATTCCCCAAATAATGTTAAAATCATCATGTGTCTGGCTAAATAATTTAGGATGTTTTACATGATTTATTCAAGTAGATTCTGCTAGGGGGAAAAAGCAAACCATAAATACTATTTAAAAATATGATGTGCAATATTGTTACCATATTTTCTTTAAGTAGATCGCACATAAGATTTTTTACAGTGTACAATATTCGCCTCATGTGTTCTTATATGTGGTTCATGTAGAAATCTTACAACCACACCACCATGTCGTGTGTTTAGTCACACGTCTTTAATACTAATCCCCATCGGAGGCTGCGTACCGGTGTGTGTGCGAATGTGCTGGATGTAGTTGTTCTTCCTGTCGGAGAAGTAGCTGCACTGGTTGCACGTGAACAGCTTGCTGGGAAAATGGTTCCTCAGGTGCTTCTTCCAGTGATACTGACTGACGGTGGAGTAGGGGCAGATGGTGCACCTGAACACTCGCTGCTCGTCCCCTTCGTTCTTGTGGTGCCGCAGGTGTGCGACGTAGTGATCGTAGCGGTTGGTGTTGTAGCCGCAGCGATCGCAGCAGATCACGCCCTTGACGCAGTTTTCCGCAGACTTTTGCTGCGTCGGATTCGACTCGTCATCCGAATTTCCACTGCTCGTCTTTTCTGCGATCAGTTTCTTAGCGCTGTGGACGCGGATGTGCTGGACGAATTCCTCTTCGCACTCGGCTTGAAAGTGGCACGGCTTGCAGTAGAACGGTTTCTTCTTTTTCTTTGCAGGTTTGGGCGCCGCATTCGGCCCAGACACGCTGTCGTCTTTATCCTTTGCGGGAGCTTCTGCTTCACTAGATTTCTTCGAAAGGTCGGTTGGCTCCGCCTCTGAGGTTTCGATGACCTTCTCCACTCGGGTTTCTCCCATCCCGGTGCCTTCGTCAACGTTTTCAGTCGTCTCATCGTAGCTGTAGTGGACCACGTTCTCGTCCTCGCTGTCCGAGTAACCACAGCATCCGACGTTTTTCAGTTCCGCCATCTGCTTCTCCTCCTCCGGCGGTGACTCCGCGTTTAGGGCCACGTTGGCCAGCATCACGAGCTGCAGCGGGGGAAGCTCTGCAGCAGGTTCATGTTCTTCGGGAAGTGAAGAATCTCCAGGCGTCGCGAAGACGTTCGTGCAAAAATTTAACACTGCATGAGAGGCCATCTTGATCAGCTGAGAGACAAATACAAGAGGATAGAAGTGTGTTATGTACAAATTATGTTATTACGTAGGGTGTCCATACATGGAAGTATTTAACAATACATTCTTCTTTTGTCAAAAGCATTCTTAAAGAATACGTAAACCAAGTATGGGAAGTATGGGAACTTGATGTATAAAAGTCACAGAAACATCCTTCCTCAAAAGCATTTCCTGACATAAATCATGAGACACATACACGGCTGGCTTCAAGGCAAGTTATACTGTAAAAATCTATAAAAGGCGTACCTTACTGTTTTTGCACTTCTCTATACTCAAAATGGCTGCAATAATCTTAAGAGTCAGTATAAGCAAAGCCTTTAGGAAGTATCACTCAGTCACACACACACTCACACACAGCTCTTGTTCAGGGCTCAGAGCCTTGTATGGACACACTCCCTGTGACTCAGAATGATTCAGCGTGCAGAACTTCTGTTTTTTCCCCCTAAATTGAAGCCTGAGGATCTGAGACTTTACACATCTGAGGACTTTAATATGAACAAGGGTCTTTATAGAGAGAAAAAAAAGAAAACGATCCCTACTAAGTACAGCTTGTGTAAATAGGTGTTTATTGAAATCTGTCCAGTCCAGTCGAGTATGAGATTTATCCTGATCATCTTAATAATAAACAATTTCCCTGAGGTTTTTGCAAACCTTTCTGGACAGCAATTGTAAAAACACAACATTTTTTGCAATGAGACTGGAGGAAAAAGATGATTCACATGCATGTTGTGATTCTTTTGTGTGTCAATTCATATATCACTATCTAAACTATTCTATTTGGAATGGCCTGGTCGCAGTCCAGACCTCAACCCAAGTGAAATGCTGTGGCACAACCAGAACATATTTGTGCTGTGCATAAGCCAATGCCAAAAAACTTCAATGAACTAAAGGAATGTAGTAAAGACGAATGGGCCAGAAATTATGTGAGAGACGGATAGTCATACAGGAAATTATTACTTCAAGTCATTGCTGCTAAAGGTAAATAAATCTACAAACTATTGAATCATATAGTTTACATGTTTTTTTTGTTTTTCTTTTTGGCTTAATTTTTTTTCGCCCTTAAAGCTCAGAGAATTATTAGCCATTACTTGTTTTGCCTGTTTTAATAAACATTTATAGGGTTCATAATAGTGCAGTCCAGAGTAACATGACCTTTTTTCAGCACAAAATAGGCAAATTGATGAACTGAATTTTAGTTAACTTTTTTGTTAACTAACTTTTTATTGTTAATATGCTCATTTTGAGAGTTCTATATTTTTGCCATGTCATTCCCATATTCCACTAAAGGTTAAATTTACCCTTCTGTTCTATCTGAAATATCCACAAACCCAAATGCACAGTTTGATGTCTGAAGCCTCATCACTAACACACACTGGCAAGGGTTAAGGACATGAGTTGAGAAAAAGCGGTGTAATGTATTATTATTACTTAATAATTTACCTTAAACAGGGAGTGTATTTGGCTGATAACGAAAGAAGTACAACTCAGTGTAAACAAGGCAGATATGTAGGTTGGCTTCAAGCTGAAATAATAACATCACTGATTACATTAAAGCTGATCAGCTTATGAGGGTCCAAGCACTATGACATCAGCACAATGACATCATGACTTCCAGATCTCATTGAGCATGTCATGGACTCAACTCAACAAGAACTCAGTTATTTTGGGTTGTTTACACATTCAATGGATTTTTAATATACTCCTCCTGATCTCAAGACACTGAGGATGCAAAATTGCAAAGGGATCCTTGATATATCAAATGTTTCAGCCGTGGCAAGTCGTTAAATTATGCCATTGATCATATCATTATATAATACATATTATATCATAATGGTAACCATAACATTGAATGACATCATAGTCTTACGCTAAAAAATCGTCAATGTGGCTCCTCGTTGCTTGAAACTGAAATCTTTTTAGTTATAACCTTTTAACCTTTATTTCTACAAACTTGTTTTTACGTGTACTTACAATTATATACATAATTACTAAAGTCTTGTTTTTCTAGCACTTACCTACCCCCCACCCCTAATCTCACACACTCTAATCTTGCGCGCACGTTCTCGTGCATATCAGCACTCCTCGCGCGGACGTTCTCGCGCACCTTAAACTTTTTTTTTTTTTTTTTTCTCCCCCCCTCCTCGTGCACTTTTCCTGCTCAGAGCTTCATGTCATGTTGCGCTATGCGGCCATTTTCCCCACAGTAGCACCACCACGCTGGCAGGGCAAACACTCCTACAGCTCCCGAGTGAAAATATACTCATACACACACACACACACTCACCTGCTGAC
>JAQQZT010000008.1:22174499-22188779 GCA_030068275.1 Clarias platycephalus | reverse complement strand
TCAACTGTTCAAAGGAGATTAATGCATTTTTTTGGACGCCTTCAGCATTCCTTTACAATGTAGAAAGAAATAAAAATTAGGAACCATCATGGAGTTAGAAAGTGACCCCAAACTTTTGAACGGTAGTATATATATATATATATATGCACATTAGTAACAGATGTAGAAGAATTTGTGATGTGTCATACGTTTATATTTATAGCCTTTTGTCAAAAAGTTGACGCTTATAATGTTTAAAATACTGCTTATAATGCATGAATTGTAAAAAAAAACAAACAAAAAAAAACTTGTATCAAACCCACACCAGATTAAATATTACTCAACTCAACTTTATTTGTACTTCAACAACAAGAATGCCCCAAAGTGCTTCACATGAATAATAAAATAATGTAAAAATAAATAAATAAAAATGTGTGAGTTTTAAGATCCTATTAAAACCTAATCCTCTGCATACAGCAATGGTATAGAAAATTCTCCCAGGTCTTTAACATCTGGTACATGGGAACACTTTCCTGTTATGTAAGCTACTCGATTTCTTCCGCCCTAACCTTGGCAAACCATGTGTTCATGAACCACAGATGCACATGAGTCTTGTACTGTTTGAGCAGTGAAGGGGAATTGAAATGCTACAGCATACCAAGCTATTCTATACCAAGTGCGTACAATCTGTGTGGTGGGAGTTATTATTAATATGATGGCCAGGTATTCACAGTTTACTTACCAGATTCTGAAAGGGCAGTAACACTAGGGTTAATGAAAATAATTCAGGCACAAATTCAGCTCGACCAAATTGCTCACTGCAGCCAGACGATGATGTAAAAAAGCTGAATATAAGTGTTTGCCTAGTAATTATTCCACTGGGATGTGCATCAGCAGGGCATTGGGTTGATATATATATTCATGTCATTATAGTGTCATGGCTGTTTGTGTGCTGTGAAGTAAGCAGTATTTTACCCTAACTGGTAATTGTCAGAAGTCTTGAGGACTACTGTTAAACGTTATACAAGTATAATGCGTATATAATACAAGGGTGAGTCAAAAAAAATAAAAATCTGACCTATGGCTGTAGAATTTATTTTAACAACTTACGAATACATAGTTTTACATAGTTCTCGACATAATCTCCTTGCTCTTTAGTACACCATTTCCATCTGTCAACAAGCTTTTGTATTCCACTCACTGAAGAATGTTTTTGGACTGAGCTGCAAGCGACAGATGCACTGCTGTCTTCACTTCTTCATCAGAAGTGCATCTTTGTCCTTGTAGGGCTGCTTTCAGGGGAGCAAACAGATAAAAAGTTAATGTCAATGTAGCAAAATCAGGACTATAGGGAGGATGCCTTAATACCAATGTGGGCAGAAGTGTGCAGGCGTTCGTCATCAGCCATGGGCGTGGACAGGCCTCAACCTTTCATACAAACTTCTTCGTGAAAACACTTTCTCCATACAAGATAAATAACCTGACATTACACCCTCAGACCACAAAAGAAAAACCGAATCACTGCACGAATGTACAGCATTTATTATTTTTCTCACACTGCAGTTACAAATGACCTGATGTAACATTGTTCAGACCTGGACAGCAGTGACTGGGGGAGACAGTAGCTTCGAATGGAATTTCTTTTTATATAAATGGAGTACAGGTCATTTTTGACTCTTGTACAAGAGTATTTACTGATGTATTAAACTCACTGAAGGAACTTTAATCAGCATAAAACGTTTCTTAAGATATCACGAGCCAACCTTAGATGAGTTTAGGAGATTAGCAGTACCGCAAATAAGCAATGAAGTGTCTACTTTGTGTTTACTAGGAGCCTGTAATTACTGTTCTAACTGTGTCATTTCCTGTCCCAGATTTAACCGAATCGCACACACCAGAGAGACCATGCACACGGACGGCATTAACTCGTTGTCTTATAAAGTGGTGAAAGTCGAGAAGGACAAGCTGTTTACCAAAATCACAGTGGACGTCGGCAAACCGTAAAAACTTGATGCCTTCTACCAGAACGAACTTCTAAAAGAATTTAAGACTATTTTAGTCCATCAGGAAGACTGGATGCAGTTACCAAATGTGCCTTGACAATTAAGTCAAATATACTTTTTTTTTTTTTTTTTGTGTAATCTTTATCTTTCAAAGTGAATTCTATATTTTGAAAAGACACTAGTACTTGGAAACTTATTTGCCATCTTTGCACAAGCGATGGTGAATCGAAAGAAGGGGGACTTGTGAATCGTGGTCATCGTGGTGTGTAGGTGTGTATTTTCTTTGTTGTTTTTTTGTTTTTTGTTTTTTTTTTACCTAAAGCTCTCTCGCTGAGCTACACGAGCATCTCTTGAGCCACAGTTGATGCAACTCGCCAATGAGGCATTGTGTAAAGAATGTAAGCCGCAGTCTGCGTGTCTGTCTGTCTATCTTATCTGTCTGTCTGTCCGTCTGTGTGCTCTTTTTCCAGCATTGTCTTAAGTTCACTTCTTTAGATGCTGAAGATTTATAAAGGAGTTAGTGTGCCTTGTAATCATTCCAGGTCACGCAGTGAAATCCTTTTTTGAAATCCTCACTCCACTTTGGTGGCCAGAAACCAAAAAGACGACTTTGTGTTTTGTTGTTGTTGTTTTTTCCTGAATGTATCCTTGGTGCTGTACCCTAAGCAGTAGAGGTGGATAATTTGGGCAAATGAAGCAATGGGCTATCCTCATACTTTTAATCATTTATATGGAAAAACAAAAGGCTATGAACTGTTTAAAAGAAATAGTTTTAGTGGGTTTTTTTGTTTGTTTTTTAAGCCATTTAACATGTAACAGGAGAAATATCATACAACACGTATATCAGTGGTGCCAAGGTTTATCATTATCATGGTGTATGTAGTGTTCATGTTCAAAGCTGTTTTATTATGCTGATATGGGAGAAACCTTAAAATTTACTGAGGGGAACAAGATTGGACACATTGTGCACTTGATTTTTGTTGTGGTAACTTTAGCTTCACTGAGTTTGAGCTGTGAAATTATCATCTTTGGTTTTGTTATTATTAAGTAGCCTTGATACTATGTTTGGAATTTTTAATCTGTCAGTTCCAGTAATAATAATAATTCCATTAAAAAAATTTAACCACTCAGTTTTAATATAATGCTAGGGATAATCACAGTCCCATGCATTCACCATATACAGTAAAAATAGGGGTATTTTTATTTTTTTTTATTTTTTTTAAGGATTAGTGACACTCGCACCTCATCTATACCTGTTATTTACTTCAGATGAACAGAATATTAATTGCAACAATAAATCCTCCATATCTACCCTAAAGCTGTGGTTATGCCTAAAGACAGCTGATTATTAGTTTGGTTTGGGGAAAAACCCCTTGTAATGTAGTGTAGCTGAAGATGTTTGTTTGTTTGTTTCTTTCTTTTCCAAGCCACAAGTGGTAGATAATTAATATATTATGCCTTTTGTTATTTTTGATGATCACTGCTACATCACTGGGTTCAAGGAAATCTATGTCTGCATCTGCATTGTAGCCTTTTCACTCAAAGTGCAGTGACTGTTTTTCTTTTTACTTCTGTACTTCAGTTTTTGTTTTTGTTGAAATGTTCTGTTAAAAAGCCTCCTACAAGAAATCAGACATGGATTTTTGTTGTTGTTGTTGTGATGTAAGAGGAAAACAAAGCCATTAAAATATGTAGTAGCTTAAATTTTTTTTCTATGTGCTGGTTTGTCATCACTGAGCCTTCCTCCGAACCTGGTCTCAACTCCTTTTTCTTTTTCTACTTTGGTCCCATGATTAGTGATTTTCAAAACCCCACCCTGTGCCCTGCGTCCGCTAGGACAAGCTTCAGGCCTCTCATGACTATGGACATGATGACTGGTATAGAGAATGAGGGAGTGAGGTTGCTATAATTATTATTATTATTATTTTGTTTCTTTTATAGAGCAGAAGTCAAAACTCTGTTATCAAACTTAATGCGTTTCCATTGACCGAGCAGTTGAATGGCTTTGCCAGCTGTTTTTCCAGCTGGGTATATCATGTACAGAATATTTAAGTCCTGCAACTGAGTATTGGACACATTCTTCTTCTTTTTTTTTTTTTTTTAAACTCACCACCACCTTCCTCCTCATTCCAGAACTCCCCGAACCCCAAAGACTTCATCAGTATTTTCTGTGAAGGTTCTCTCGTTAATCCTAAACTTTCCCCTTCTACTCTTGGTCCTGTCAAGCACACTTGCCATAATGAAGCAGGCAACATTTTTCACCTATCTGGACAACGGTCTTTGATCAGAGAGCCAGCGCATAGTTCTGAGTTGTTTTTATTTTTATACTCTTTAAGTTGTGTTCATCATTCTTTATTTTGACATCCAGCAAACTTGCTAATCTTTCTTGTTGATTTATGAACTTAGCGCTGAAGATAAAAGACATTGTGATCATAAAGAATTTAATGAAATTCCGACTTAATGTATCTCTGATTTTGTGTTTGTCTCTTTTAGTCCCTACACTTGTGTCCTGGTCTTTAGTTACCAACAATTACTTAATAAAAACCATCTGGGCATTTAGTTCAGATAATTGAAAAACAAAAAACACCCTCCACATTGACCTTGAAACACATTTAATGTTGGAATATGTGTGATGTCCCGAGAGATTTAGGTGCTAATTTGTTAGTTGGCGCTGCATTTTAGTTATTCGCATGAGACATTAGTAGTCCTGTGTCATCCTGAAAACAAAAAATCTATTGTATTGTAAAAATCTACTAAGAAAGTAAGAGTAAGGGCTCTTGGACTTGGCCCAACACGGAAGAGGCCAATTGTGCAGTTTTTTCGAATGACCACTAGGAATAAAAATAAGTCGATCCCCATAGAGCCCTATTTCAAAAATTCACAACTTTACAACTAAAAAAAAGCATGTTTACAGCCTGGTACTAAAAAAAAAAGGTTTTGGTCTTAATAGGGGTGAATTTTTAAACATAACTCATCAGTCAAAATAATATTAAGCCATAAGATTATGCATTAGAGTCAAACTACAACGATTCCAGTTAGCTGGTTAGGTAAAGTATGCAATGCAGTGGTCACTCAAGAAATCAAATGCAAAGAAATGTTGGCATATAAATTAGTATTAGCCATCTTTGCTTTTTTTTCTTAGCTAAAACTAAGCTAGCTAGCTTGAGGTGACTGAGGTGAGTCGGCATATTCCAACAAACAGCCAGGATCCGTTGCCTATTTACTGTATGGATTACTCTGTGTTTTGGCAGAGTCACATCCTACCAAGATAGAGCTCCCAGCGTTGAGCTTCAAAACCGTTCCTAGAAAACGGTTTGTCCAGTTCTTATACAGTCTATGATATTATCAGAGTGTACAGATGATGGCTTTACAGATCTGGCTTTAGGTAGAGAAGAAGAGTTCTCAGTGCACTGGCATCTGCTGGTAAAGATGACACCAGGTCCAAAAAAATACTATTTATATCAATTCAGTAGCTCACAAAAAAATTACATTACATAAAAGCTATAATTATAATAATAATACTAAAGATTTTTAACACAGAAATGTTGGACTGCTGAGAAGTATGAACATGTACAGCACTCAATACTTGGTCGTGACTCCCTTTGCATGAATATTCTCATTTATTATGCACCTTTATTTACCCTGACGTGGATTTTTAGTCATTATATATTTAAAGTCAAAACACACCAGTGTTAAAATATTGCCTGGAGTTACTTGCCATGACATTCTTCTAAGACGATGTCAACGACATGCATTAGTTAAAATCCACAGTGTAACCTCAATCACTTGTGATGACTCCCATGACCTGAGGCTTTAAAATTAAAACATAATTAACAGCTAAGTTAACTACCTCTATTGTGTCTGCATACTGCACTTCCAGTATGATAATAGATGCTTTTGTAAAACACGTTGTAGTTTGTTCAGATGTCATTCAAGACTGTATTCAAGAACTGGCCAAGTATGTTAAAGATGATTGTGCGACTATGTTAGTCAAAGTGATTAAATCCACAGTCACTCATTAAGTGTCTAGATTATGAGTTGTTTTTCTGGTGTCTGAACCTACAGTACCATGTTACCAGCTACTGTACTTCATCTTCTTAAACTTATGTTTAAGGTTTTACATTGGCATGATTCACAGGATTTAATGACCAAGTGTAATTAAGTCATTTTTAGACATTCAAATGTATTTGTGCAAGCACAAAAAATGCAAGAAAAAACTATTTCTGAATTTTCTTCTTTTTCCATTTTTGTATTGTTTTTTGTATTTCTTTTTTTTTCCTCCAAGCTGCAGTTATTTAAGGCAGTTGAAGGTATTTTAACCGACACTTTAACAGACACCCTTTGGTGAACCTCTGAGACCTATATTAACTTTATTAATTAAGAAACAACTGGCCATTATTAACTTTATAACGAACTATTTTGGTTTTAAAAAGGTTAGGCTTATTATGAAGGGCCATTAATGAATGACATTTACAAAAGAAAAGACTACAAGCACAGTATGGTGATGAGGGTTCTAGCTGCATTAAAACATTTGAATCATGCTAACGCTTTAAAGAATACCGTACTGTATGTTCATGATTGGCGAGGTGGTGTTCGGTGGCTTAGAACCCACTGCAGTTGTTCCATAATATATTCAACGAGAGGAACACCTGATCCGTGAAAATCGATGGATACCTTGTCACCAACTTGTGGAATCACAATACAGGAACACAGCTGGGAGTTATTACCACATCCTCCATACAGTCCTGACCTCGATCCAAGCCGTTTCCACTTGTTTGGATGATTAAAGGAGTTCCTGGGAGGCCAGTGTTTCAGACGTGAAGGAGGCAGCCTGATTATGGCTTCAGGCTTGATGGTGTCCAAGCACTATTGAAACACTGGGGTAAGTGCATTAATGTAGCTGGGGATTATATAAAGAAATAAAGGGAGTTTTTACTCTCATAACTGTGTTATATCATTTGCACAATTAAAATCACGATGACTGGCATACAGTAACTGCGGACCAGAACCGGGTTATACTAAAAATACCTAATATAACCTTATTGTGTGACTAAGACAGCATGGCCTTATCTCGTTTGGTCTACCCAGTTGTCTCTTACACTCCCCTTCTGTTCCTTGAAAATGGTGTTCCTGTTATAATCAGGTAATAATATGTGGCCTTGTACCACAAAAAGGGTAATAGTTAAGCAATGTGTATTTAGGGACACGTCAGACAGGATATCATACGTACTGTAAAGATTTAGAAACTGTTAATCATCAGACCATTATATCTTTTGTCTAATTCATTTTGCGTGTGTGTGTGTGTGTGTGTTTAATACTTTTATTACACTTCCACAACCTGGGTCCTGGCTCGTTTCCTGATTCTGAATTACAAAAAAAAATATTTGTACTTGTTGAAGGTCATAACCCTGTGTTTAATCAGTATCTAGTTACAGTTAACGATGTCGAATGCCTTTGAAACATTTGAATTTCTGTTATCACTTATGTCATACTGTAATAGATAAAGAATTGTTACCAGCCTCTAGCTTGTCATGTTGAAGGGAGAATAAACAGAACAGCACTCCTACTCCTAACTACTCATTACTCCTAGCTCGTAAAGACTTTAATTTGTTATAAAACTCACTGTTACAAATAATAGTAATAAAAAATAATTTACAGAAAACTTTGCCAGCAATTGATGTTTTGGACTTGTGCTTTGTACAGAGGGTGTTCAAGTCAAACCAGAACTTTTGAGAGTTAAAAACTCCCTTTATTTCTCTGGATAATCTCCTGCTACACTAATGCATTTCACTAGTGCTTGGATACCATCAAGGCATAAAGTTATCTCAGTATGCCAGAGCCATGATCGGACTCTAATCAGGCTGTTTTTCCCTTGAAGGAATGTGCTTTTAAAGGAGTTCCTGGGAGGTAAACATTTCAGCAATGATGAAGCAGACAGTCCGATCAGGATGAGGAAAAAAAGTTTCTTCCTTGACGGTATCACTAGTGAAAAGCAGGTATAAGTGCATTAGTGTCTCAGAGAATTATATACATAGAGAAATAAAGGTAGGTTTTCTATCTTATAACTGTGTTCTGTTACGCTGGGCAATAAAACATTCCTGGTTTGACTTGAACGGCCCTCATATTTGACAGACTATATAATGTCAGCAGTCCACTGCTATGCCATGTCTGATTCTGCAGCCTTTAGCTCTTTTCTGTCAGTAAGTGCAGCCATGCTGAGCTCTAGCCGTGCTTGGCAGCACCGCGTCCTGAAAACAAGCCAGACTCATAAACATTAACGGGAAGCCCATTTGCTTCGGAACATCTGTTTGTGTTTTTGCAGGAGTGCTGAGAATGTTCGAGGATGGCCGAGTCTTTTATAAAACACATTCTGTTGTTATTTTCATCAAATTTTATACTGTACGTCATTCTTCTTTTTATTTTCAGTCAGTTTATTTAATAAAATACTGTGAAACATTAAACAGTGTGGCGTATGAAAGGAAGATGTAATGGAATGAATTGCATGGCAGATGGGGAATGAAAGCTGTGTGAGACCTGGAGAGAAGAGAGAAGGGTTTTAGACTGCACGGGGGAAAATGAAGCTGGCTCCCAAGGAAAAGGAGGAGTGAGATCTGCATTCACGCACAATGCACAGAATGTAATAAACGATCATTCTCTTTCTTTAATTGTTTAATCCTTGACAAAAACGACAGTGTATCACAGGCTACCGTGCACACTCAAACACGTTCACGCTTAAGGGCAATTTAGCTCAGCTGAATCACCTCCTGAGATGTTTTTGGGAGGTGGGAGGGGAAAAAAACCATGCAGACACTACAGTACAAGGACGTGGACAGAAACCCTTTTTGAAATATTTCACATTTTGTAGTGTTACATCTGGATGTGGCATAGACTTAACCATGGTTAATGAATATGAATTCTAAAAAACATTTCTAAAAATTATTATTAGTAGTAGTTTTTATTTATGTTGTGATCATTTTGGTGCAACTGTTGACCATTAAAAACCGCATTATGTGAACGGAGTTCACCTCGGTGCAATTATAGTGATATATTATCCAGTGTAAATACACCTGGCACTGGAAAGCCACACAGTTTTTTCAAACAACGCAACTAAACAAACAGGACTACAAAACCCAAGGAGCTTTTAAAACATGGATAACATTTGAAAAAAAATATATCATTCAGGCTTTTGTTCTACAGTATATATGAACTGAACTATATCCTGTATAGTACCATTAGGAAAAGGGGGAAAAACTACATTAACGACATTACTTAGATATCAGTGGTCAGGTATAAATGGTCAGATAAGGAGCCAACGAAGTGAAGACCTCCTTGAGAACCACAACTCAGATTGGAGAAGCTGTTGAAGTCTGGACACAACACAAAGCTGAGACTTACAGAACAGAAAGTGAGCTGTATAAAGTGGCACGAAGATTTTGCTGAAAGGCAGAGTGGCGACTCAGCAAACAGGGAAACGCTTATTTGCAAACAAAATTTCACGTACAGCATGTTTAAAGTTTGGTCACAAATACTTGACCTTGGTGCGTGAATGAGTTTGTGCATCCAGCAGCGTGGCTGCTTTATCTGCATAGGGTGTGGTTGAGTGTCATCTGCAGATGGAGAGAGGCAACTGAAGCCAAAAGGTAACATGTGATTTCCCCCTGTGGCTCATTATGCAAATGGGATTCTATGTTGAGAGAGAAAGAGAGAGAGAAAGAGGGGAGGGGGGATGGATGGACGGATGGATAGGCAGACAGACAGACATTTGCCTGTACTCAAGACATCTTACATTAACTTCCCACAAACAGTATGCAGTTTTTCTGTCTAATGATCCGATGTATATGTTACAAAGGTGTTCAAGTCAAACCAGGACTTTTGTTTTGTTATTCTCCACAAGCAAAACAAAGTTATGAGAGAAAAAAATCTCTACATAAACCCCTGCTACATTAATCTACTCATCCCAGCATTTCACTAGTGCTCGGATCACATCTGAAACGCTGGCCTCCCAGGAACTCCTTTGTGGAAATGTTTTGGAACAAGGGAACTGTACGATAACTCCCAGTCGATTTCCCAATGTGCAAGTTGGTGCATGATGGTGTGTGAGTCTGGGAAAGAGTCTCTTCTGCGCGCTGGCGACAAGATATCCATTGCTTTTCAAAGATCAGGCATTTCACTGGCTGCAGTGGGCTCTGATCCACCTCGGCCAGGATCATCACTCACGGACTTATATCATTCTTTAGGATGTTTGCACCGTTTAAATATTTTACTCCGGAGTAATCACTTCATCGCCATGGTATGCATGAATTCTTCTGGCAATCGCTTTCATGCCTTCATTCATGAGGAATTTCACTTTGACTTTAATGCACCTTAAATAGGGTTCAGATCTGGCACAACCAAATTCCATGAGTATCATGGGCACTAAGTCCATTTCAGTTTGCAATACAACCAAATATGTTAAAGTTCCAGGAGGGTGACTACTAAAACAAGCCACTTCACGTTAGGGCAGCTGAGAAAACATGGCTCCCCCGAGCAAGAACAATTACCTCAGTACAAGACATAAGTACAGAATTCTCTTTGGACTTGATTAGGTCATTTTTTTTTCTCCTCTTAATTGGCAAAGGCAAAGATTTAAAGTGCTGGCCTTGATTTTCATGGCCACATCGTTATTCTAAACCTATTGATGTCACTGATGGCTCTTGGGGACTGGTTACAAGGCTGTATTACAAGGTCATCCCAGTTGGAAAGGGACATTGAGGAATTTAACATTTTGAAATGTAATACAGGTGTTGGAATTGAGTTGGGATTACCGATGTTAAAATGATAATTCTGCTTTTCAACTTTCATTGCATATCCGACACTGAGCTCTGACTGAGCCATATACTAAAGATATTCAAATCTGGATTGGATCCTTGCAAAACATCATACTATTTAAAGACTCCACTGCTAAATTTAACAATGTCTTCAGAATTCAATCCCAGAGGCACTCTCGAATGTAAACTTTGTTTCTAACTGGAAAAATGAGTAAATTTCTCTAAGGAAAAAGTTTTCACTGACAGGGTGTTGTAACAATCAGAGAAAAAGCTCTACCATTATGTACATTTATCCCCACCAATAGATGTTTTTCTATTAGAGTATACAAAGTCATGTTTTGTCTCTTAATTCCAGAGATCAGGACTGATACTGTACATTGACTCTGTATTTATCTGGCCCACATACCAGCATGGCGTGATAGCAGTAATCCCCACAACACAGCTATGATTCAGACTTGATGTCCTGTATCTTTACACATGACATATTCCAGAAGCATTGCTTTTTCGTTGTTCGTTTGCCTTTTGATGCATGTGCAGTATGACTTGGCCTGGGTAAAGGACTATGTGTTCCTTTTTTGTTGTCTCTTGTCTAAACATTCTAGATTTGCCTTTGATTTTCTTTCCTGTTCCTGTAAATCCTTTTTGTGGCAATGTCAATAGTCAAGATGCAATTTTTATGAATTTTTAGAATATTTAATTTAATATGAATATGAAGTCATGTTCAAGTCAAACAATACAAGAACGCAGTTATGAGAGTAAAAACTCCCTTTATTTCTCCAAAAGATCCCCTCAACACTAATGTACTTATCCCAGTGTTTCACTAGTTCATGGATACCATCCCATGGGAAACACTGGCCTCCAAGGAACTTCATGTGGAAATGGCTTGATGCAAAGTCAGGACTTTATGGGGGACGTGGCAATAACTCCCACCCGAGTTCCTGTAATGATTGTGTGTAAATTTCCCACAGACAGATACGTCTCTTCTGCATGTTGGTGACAAGTTATCCATTATTTTTCAAGGATCAGGCATTCCACTCGCAAAATGTTTATGACAACTACTGTACTGCAGTGGGCTCTGAGCCACCTCGCTCTGGACACAGACAGCATTCAAGGACGTACGGCCTTCATTAAAATGTCTGCACCATTCATATGTTTTTATTACGGTTAAGAGTCTCATCACCATAGTGTGCTTAAAGTCTTTAATAAATGTCAATCAGTTTTATGCCTTCGTTCATCGGAAATATCAATCGACTTGAATTACATTGTATTTAATTAAATATATATATATATATATATATTTAAAAATAATGCAGAACATTTTTGCTGAACACTACATAATTTATAACAATAACAATAATAATAATAATAATAATAATACTAATAACAATAATAAAATCCAAAATTAAGAATCCCTTTTTAATGGATGTGAATGTTGAATGGAATGAATTTATGTTCCCGGACGTAATTAAGCACAATAAACAGAGTACAATTAGGCATAATTCTTAGGATTACTTCCAGCTGTCCTCCAGTCCACGCTGTCCACTGTGATGATTATCCTTCCAGTCAACAACAACAACAAAAAATGGTTACAATTCATGGCACATGATGTGAATTGGGGGATCCGCTCAGTCCACGTCAGCTAGCTCTCTCTCTCACTTTCTTACTGTGTGTGTGTGCATGTGTGTGTATGTTATTAGAGGTTTCTTTTCATCTGCTAGAGCATTCAGCTAATGTCTGGTGTGTTTATTTGGGCAGCAAGCAGCGGGCCTGCAATTCCGATCTTTTCTTGAAAAAAGTCTTTAGAGAAAAATAGTGTCACATTCATGGAATAAGCAGGCAGGACAGAGATGCTGTCAGACCAGACAACATTTATATCTGGTAATCCTGAATCATTTTGAATTTCAATTTGATTGAAATGCAAATTTGTGAGGCATTGACTTGCTAAAGTCACATTTCTGATGGCGCCATTCAAATGATGCAAATCACCTGCGTTCCACCGTCAGCAAGCACAAAACACCTGATGCATGGTGACTTTTCACTGCAAATTGTATTACATTTAACAACATGGCTTCCCTGCTTAATATTTAGCTGCATATACTTGTACTGATCATGCATGTTTTATCATTTTGCATTTAATTTGATTCGATATTCTACACTGATAGTTCACTGTGCCGAAAAACCTCATGGAGTCTATAAAATATTAAATCAATATCAGAAATTGTACAAAAAGTGTATATAGGATGTTGGGTATTTTATCACACTTTTTGATTCGCTAACTTGAACTGGCTAATTAATAAAATAATGCAAAGACTTTTTGGTGTTGTGGTTTGTCTTCAATGCTGATTTCCCTTTATTAAACTTCATCCATTTTGTGTAAATTGCTCTTGTCAGTGGTGTCATCTTCATAAACATTCTGTAGTGCAGTGGGAGACTATCGACTGTGACAAAGGGGATTTTCATAGAACTTTCAAGAATTGGGTTCAACAGTGACGTAAATGCATGGCTTGTGAGTGGTAACTCCGTATAGGAGGAGAGTTAGTCTACTAACATGTGCGTGACCTATGACAGGTAATAAAAAAGTTATGTCCATGGTTGTATTAATTTCCCTACAGTACTTGTATTTTATGTATATACATGTATATATATATATATTTTTATCATGATACATTGTGATTACATCAAAAAACAGTCAGTCAATTTTTTTAAAAATTAGAATACAGATGTGCATAGTGTTTGTATTGCATATTAAATAAATAAAGCCATTGCAAATATTTATATAAAAATTATTTCAGAATCCAGGAAGCACACACACACACACACACACACACACACACACACACACACACACACACACACACACACACACACAGACTGCAGACCATGTGTTACTGTAATACCGAACATGTTTAACCCAAAGCAAAACGTTTATTCAGACTAGGACTTTATAAACCTGTTCTGCCTTTAGTGAACCTCCTCCAGAGCTGTTGAACCTCCTCCAGGTTTGGTTTGTATGTTGGTCTGTGAACAGAGTCCATGTTAGAGTCCCTGCTCTGGTGCTTATCTAATCCTGCTAAGACTGGTTTAGATGAGAGTATTCCCTGCTGGGCAATTATTCTCACGGCTTCCTTCTTCCTGATGAGCCATGTTTTATTTCACTCAGGCTTTGAAAGCACCACTTCAACATGTCCTTTTGTCCACAGACAAGCAAGAAATGAGAAGAAACTCGTAGATCAGATTTTTCTCTGTAGGTTCAAATTGGAAAAAGACATGTTGTTCATCTCACTTATTATACTATATCTTGTGGTAGCATTTTTAGACAGTTCTACTCTATGGATAGCTTCTGAAGATATCGAGCTAAATGCAGAGGGGGAAAGTAATGAATTACATTTACTCGCATTACTGTAATTGAGTAGAATTTTTGTGTACTTCTACTTTTTAAAGTAGTTTTTAAAATCTGTAATTTTACTTTTACTTAAGTATGTTTTGTTTAA
>JAQQZT010000008.1:22025894-22039874 GCA_030068275.1 Clarias platycephalus | reverse complement strand
AGTTCAGGAGATTGTCTTGACCAGGACCACACCCCTAAATGCATTGCAGCAACTGCCATGTGATTGGTTGATTAGATAATTGCATTATTGAGAAATTGAACAGGTGTTCCTAATAATCCTTTAGGTGAGTGTATATGACATCTATTTTCTCGTAGATATCTATAGTCTTCTATCAGATATTATCTAAACATCTATTACACATCTACAAATAGAGCTCTAACAGACATCTGAAAGATTCCTAATCCTTTGGTGCACTAGGTGGCGCCACTATTTTTGTCAACCAAATCTCACAGTTTTAGCAGGAAGTCACCACTTTGGTGAAATCATTTCCATATAGCAAATTACATTAAAAATCCACAAACATCTAAGAATTCATTGTGCATTTACCAGGTAGGTTACATTGCTGCGTTGTTTTTTTTTTTTGCTTTTCAAATAAATAAAAGACAGACTCACCAGGACATGGCTGGACTTCAGTAGTAATGTGATCACGGCTGACATGATTTTCTACAGAGCAGGTGACTTTTCCATGATGGTCTTTATCCAGTATGACAATGTTCCTGTTCTCCAGTTGAGGGAGTGTGTTTAAATCAGAAGCCCAGTTAAAGCGGAGGTTGTCTCCATCAGCAGAACAGGACACTTTCATGACTCCAGGGGACGAGCAGCTGTAAGACACTTCCACTGAGGACACCCGAGCTGTGGATTAGAGATAAACACATCAGGATGAATTACTACAGAGGTCATTAAAAACTAAACACATTATCAAACCAAAGATCAATAAGAAACCAAAAGCATGGCAACATAATGATTGTGTGTGTGTGTGTGTGTGTGTATTGGGTGTAATAAGTAATTTTAATATTCAGTGGAACCTCGGGTCATGAGCACCCCGAAGTACGAACAAATCTGTTCACGACCAAAAAATTAGCTTAAAGTCTGTATTTCACATTTTATTCACAAACTCCTCCTCCATTTGTCACGAACTCCTCCTCAGAACACGACCCAGAATCCGCCATCCCGAGCTGCCACTATCAGCTGAACAAAGGCATGAGTGCGTCGCCCAGCAAAAATTTTGCTCAGTCCGTGGTTGGAGATCGAGCAGATGATAAAAGAATTTTGTGCAAAGTGATTGTCCAAGCCTTTGTGAGAAGTATCATCTGAACAAAACTGTGGCAAACAAAGTGCTGCCCCATATGAACGATAGCGTGGTGTCTTTTTTGTGCAGCACAGAGGAAACAAATGTCACTGGATTTTAAGTGAAAACGGCTGCCATGTACGAACCAGAGGCCAAGAAACTAAAAAGGAGAGAAAACCCCTGAAGGAGAATTACCCAGTGTTATTATGGAAGGCGGCTCTCCTTCCAAACACTAACCTAAGGTGCGTGAACAATACATGTAAAAATGAAGTGTTGACTCTCTCCTGTACACTTTATATTAATATTTAGTGCTGTATTATTTTTGTATAATTAGGGCTTTTTCATACTTTGTTTAATATTTTGTGATATAAACAAATTACATCAAAAGTTGAATATAGTTTATAGTGATGGAGAACAGATTAATTCTATTTACATGTATTTCTATGGAAAAAAAATGAATCGGTGTACGACTAAATCAGGTTCCGAACAAAACTTAGGAATTAATTATGTTCACGAACTGAGGTTCCACTATACCTCTTTAATATCTATTTCAATTTCATATACAGATATTAGAAACCACAATAAGTAAAAAAGAAACAGGACCGATTGTATTTTTAAACTGTTTATCAGGATGTGCTTTTTCTATTTACACTATATCTAAAACCACAAATCTCAGTTTCTAGATGAAATACATTCAGTAAATTTTACATGTTTATTAATTTTCTTAATTAAATTAATATTGTAAAGGATTTTCTAAAAATATTAATTATCTTTAGGTTTATATGAAAAATATACATGACAAAAATATTTTCATGATTAAACATTAAATTAAATCTAATAACATTTTTGTAAAACGTATTATTCTGAGAGATTCTTTAAAGACAAAGATTTTAGCTTAACATTATCAAAACATTATTTTTAATTGTGCATTTGTTCATATTTAATTGGATGAAGCCTCATTTGTGTAAATAAATGTAACTATTTAACGATAAAAAAATATAATATTAAAGACAATATGTTTAAGAGGGACTGTAGTGTGTAAGACTGGTTATATTGTAATGAAGTGACGTGTAAATGTTGTAGTGTGCTGTGTGATGTGATTAGAGGGTGTGTGGTCCTACCTTCAATGTTCAGCTGGAGAGAATAATTGCCTTTACTCTTCCCACCTGCATAAAAGGTCTCTAACCTGTATGTTCCAGAGTCTCTCCTCTCTGCACTGGTTAGTATCAGAGTTTTATCATCAATAACAAACTGCCATCCTGGGATATATGGTGTTGGTGGGTTACTTTGGGTTTTTCTATATTTTAAAAGTGAACGAGTGGTAAATGTCTTGTCTGTGTGCTTTAGGTTAAACCCATCCTCCAGGGGCATTTGCAGGTGCAGTTGTTGTCCCACAGCTACATAACACTGATTACTCTCAGTAAATCTACAGACAACAGGATCCTGAAACAGCAAACCTGCAGAGAACAAAAAATCAGGAACATTCTTAATATTATTACACACTGATATTATAACATATTGAGTCCCTAAAGGGTGAAAATCTTCACCAACATTCCGAGAGATATAGCGAACAACAAACAGACCACGTGACTCATACTTCCGGGTCAGTTTTCCACCGCCAGAGCACAGACAGGGCGAAATCCGAGTACAAACTGAATGTCTTTAAAACTCAGTAACCCGATTATTTTTAGCGGTTGGAAGTCAGCTTTTATGTGCATTACTGCCACCCACTGGACTGGATCGGTAACGCTCACCTTTCCAGTCAAGGATCAAGTTTGGCAGGCAGCTTTTAGGTGCATTAAAATAAAAATCAGTAACGCTGAAGGGTCAAGTTTCTCAAGATGTTAAAATATATTAAAATATATAAAATGTAAAAAAGTAATTAAAGCTAATTTCTGCACTACTCTTACCACTAAAAATAAAAAGTAAGTAGACGTCATTGTTGATGTGTTAATGAACTGCTGTTCATAACAGAGAATCTCCAAAAAACAAACAAACAAACAAAAAAACAGATGTGTATGCTTAAATATAGACACAATTATTTTAATGTGTGTGCCACGGATGAAGCGCCCAACTATGAGGCGCCATATAGGGCTTAAATCAAACTTCACTCATGCACACACATGAAACACCTGCATACACATATATGAAACAGTCACACATACATATATACTACTAACTGCTCAAACAACTACATATGAAATGCACGCGCACACACCTATGAGACGTGCGCACATGCACACTCTCCGTGCACACACACCTACTATATGAGATGCAGGCACATACACACAAACTCTCTGCGCACACACACCTATGAGATTCTCAGTGTAAACGGTAGTTATTTCAGTGTAGACGGACTTGTCGCTTCATTCTCCCTGAATGGTAGTAGCGGTTTGTAAACAACCTGCTGTTGGACAGTTTAGAAGACGGAGTAGGACAGTATAATGATCATCACTGTTCAATCACATGGCGTATTCAGAACTGTCCACATGATGTCTGAATATTGCAGTGGCAGAAAACGCGGGTAATGATTAGCAAAAAAAAAATTGAAGCACGGAATCTGTGGCTAATATGTCGGATCCTACAACAGAAGCAATTACTGTTTTGTGAAATGTGTTTCCTCGCCTTCCCTAATATGAACAATAACTAACTCATCGGAATACCACTTGATTCTCTTCGCTTGATCAAATCCAAATACAGAATCGGAAATTCAAACATTGTTCCGACCCTCCACACCACCCACTTTTGTGGTGATAATAAATAAATCACTCGCTGTCTTCTAAACTGTACATTAACGGTCCATTTAAAAGACACTACTACTAATCATGGAGAATGAATCGGCAAGTCCATATACATTGAAATCACTACACCCTACTCCATGTGCAGGGAATGTCTGTTAAGGGAACTTCTCTCTACAAAAGTCCACCATTCGGAACCCCTGCAACGTCACTTCCTCCATGTGTTACCATGGTAACATGAGCACCTCGGATACCTGCTGTGGAAATTTCGCTACAGACATTAAATATAGAATGTTTATTGAAACAAAAACTGATACCATTATAAAATATATAACATATTGAAATGTTTATAACTTATTGAAAATGATTCGATTAATTTACAAGATGTACGGAGATGTATTTATCTTATTATTATTTATTTTTTACAGATTACAAGCCTATATAATACTAAGGGTTTCTAAATTAAATTAAAATGTAAATTATTGTGTCCTATTTATATGATGTCGTCCTCGATAATGATTAAAATAAATATATAAATAATTTTTCGAGTTAGATTTTTTCACGCTCCAGCGATATGTAATGACTGATACTTTTTCATTCCCTTTTCCGCTAAAGTGAAGATCCGTTGTTCACTAGTTCCCTACAGCGCTAGAGTTCGCTACTCTGTGCAGTTGTATGTGTACAGAGAGTTTGTGTGTATGTGCGCGCATCTCATAGGTGTGTGTGTGTGCATATGTAGTTGTATGAGCAGTTAGTAGTATATATGTGTGACTTTTTCATATATGTGTATGCAAGTGTTTCATGTGTGTGTGTGCATAAGTGAAGTTTGATTTAAGCCCTATACGGCGCCTCATACCCAACTCCATGAATGTAGTTTCTTTTTTCATCCCCTCTTGACATGACCACATCTATTAGACATTTATATGACATCTATTTTCTCGTAGACGTCTATAGTCTTCTATCAGATATTATCTAGACATCTATTACACATCTACAAATAGAGCTCTAACAGACATCTAAAAGATTCCTAATCCTTCGGTGCACTTGGTGGCGCCACTATTTTTGCCCACCAAATCTCACAGTTTTAGCAGGAAGTCGCCACTTTGGTCAAATCATTTCCATATAGCAAATTACATAAACAATCCACAAATATCTAAGAATTCATTGTGCATCTACCAGGTAGGTTACTGTCAATATATAAAAAACTAATTAAATTGTCTTTTGTCTATGATGTTACTGCATGACACTATTTGCATCTTAAGTGATATTTATGTAAAGCATGTCTTGTACTGTGTTATGCTGTACATGTTTACGAATATTAAAAGCTGATTTATTTTACTGATGCTCATTTAATCGGTTAGTCCCTTAATTTCCCAATAGTTAAAGCATTTTATCTTTCTCATATAATTAACATGTCAAACTAGATTACTAATTTAGGTATCCTAACTGGTAATATTGTAGACATCTCTGACTAAACACATCACACACTGGCTCTAAAAAAAAAGAGTACAAGAAGATATGGAGAAAGAGAAAAGCTGAAGTTAAAGTTATTGCATGTGCAGAAAGTGATGACATTTCACCTTCAGTGCAACTGGATGTTGTTTCAAATGAATCTGATGATGCGGAGAGTCAAGAATTTGATTGAAGTGAGCCAGAAGCCAGCGCAGTTGTTCACTTTATCGACGACTATGAGTGTACTGAGCAATGGGTTTCTTCTGAAGAGGACTCGCGTGATGATTTGCTTAATGATGATGTAACTGAACTTATTGAGAGCCTTCATTTATGGGCTTTGGAGCACAAGTGTACACGTAGTTGCACTGTATATATAAGATGTTTAGTTTATGGCAGAAACATGGACATGTTCCTATAGATGATAGAACTCTGCTTAAACCCCACAAACTGGAGACACACAAACTTATGTTCAGATCATTATGTCTATCTTGTTTTGGAAAATTGCATGCTGAAATGTCTTCAGGAGAACTCACCACCGGAAGAGACTAAAACTTTAAAACTTTTGTTTAATGTTGATTGTATTCCTATTATCAAGTCTTCAAATCTACAGTTCTGGCCAATTTTGTGCATGATGTCAAATGTTAGACCTTTTGTTGTTGCTTTGTTTTGTAGAAAATCCAAACCTGAACCAGTTAATCAATATGTGTCAGATTTGCTGAATGATCTACAAAATGTTTTTGCACCTGGAATTACGTACTATGACCAGCATTATGATGTAACTATGAGGGTTTTGGTTTGTGATGCTCCAGCCAGAGCTTTTCTCAAATGTATTAAAGGTCATACATCATATTTTGCCTGTGAACGCTGTGAAGTTAAAGGCTACAGGTTTGAAAACCGAATGATGTTCAATTCTTCAGAAATGCCTCCTTTTAAGTCAGATGATGTATTCTCTCAGTTTGTTTATCAACCAAACTTACAGATGATATGTATGTACATTTCATGTGCTTTTCAGTGTTAATTTCAATCCTGCTAATGGAAGATGTCGAGAAGCGTCTTCATTATTTGCCGTATGCATCAGAGTCGTTAAAGACATTTGTTGCAAACTACCCAATCTTCTATGGCGATTATTTTAGCGTATTTAATTTACATTGCCCCCTTTATCTTCTTCAAGATGTTCAATATTTTAATTGCTCATTAAATTATATAATATAGGAGATTATATTATAAGACATTTTGATTTTTCCTTTAGAGAATCATCTCCAAATAATTAAAAAACAAATACATAGCAGCAAAATTCTAGCAAAAAAAGTCATCAAGAGCAGTGATGTTCTGGACCCCATCATGATGTTGCAGCCTTTTATATCTATGAAAGAAAAAGACAGATGTTTTATTCTGCAAAATGGTGATGATGCTTTCATTAAGGAACATCATGGTGATCATCACTTTCTCTGAATACGGGGCAATAGGAAGAACCCTTACTTTATCAATCCACTAGAAATGTTGGAAATATTCAAAATAAGGAAATGTGGCCTAGTCTCAGAAGAAAAGAAAGAGAGAAAAAAAGAACCCTGGCAGTTAATCTGAAGAGGAAAGCCATTTGTCTGCCACATAATGACGACTGTGTCATTTTTTCACTGCTGCATGGGAGTGAAATTTAAAGGTATGTTAGGAAGTTCATGGTTACTAACATACAAGACATTGTACATGTACTGTTTATTATAACACTATGACCACGTGTGTGCGTGGGAAGCATATTTAAATTTATGCTTGTGTGTGTGTGTGTGTGTGTGTGTGTGTGTGTGTGTGTGTGTGTGTGTGTAGGACGATTTTCACCCACACCCACACCAGTTTACCGTATTGAGACTCATGACCCATGCGAGTCTTACAAGCACACTTCCGGAATGAATTATGCTCTCAATCCAAGGTTCCACTGTACTAAGACGTGCCATAGACATCTACAGTACAATATACACAGTTTACACATCTAATAGATCAGAATGGCCAGAGAGGTGAGGCAAATTTCGGTTCTATTTTTTAGGAGTAGGAGTAAGAGAAATTCATCAACATTCTTAATGTTGTTAAGAAATAGGAAGTCACTGAAATGTAGGAGAGTTCTGGAGGTGTCCTAACACCTCCAGAGTAAAGAGAGGGGATAGCATTCAGGCAGAGACGTGCATGGAGAAGAGACGTTTTAGTAACACTGAGTTACACAGAGCTCATAAATTATATGTTAGGACAAAAACAATTTTTTTTTTTTAAACTTCACATGCAGTATGTAACTGGTTAATTAATAAACATTTTGTATGCTGTCTCCACAGGTGACTGATATTGTATGGTTTTTAGTAATAGCGAAGATGCAGCTTTTACTGCTTTTAGAATATAAAAAAATTATTATATTCTGCTCTTACAGCACCACAGATCATGTGCAGATTCATACATTTCCCCACCACATAGTGTGAAATCAACAACAAAACAAGCTCCATTCAATTTTGGTCCTCTTTCATGACACACACGTAAATAAATAACAATCATATTTATATATACATTTTATGTATTTATGTATATATTCAATTATTTAAGTGTTATAAGCAGGACTTCACTTCATTAACAAGGTGCGCCCCCTGTTGTTCCTCAGGGGTTCGTGTGGCAGACTGACAGATGGCACTGACGCTTTCACAAACTGTCTCCACTCACTTTTTATTTTTAGAGGTAAGAGTAGGGCTTTTTTTTTTTTTTTTACAGTTTTACGACCATCTAAAATGCTCTCATCCTCTCTCCAGTTTCGTTCTCTTTTCGACATCATTTTGATTATGACAGTCCTACTCAGTTCTATTATTGGTGTTTTAAACAGTTGTGATTGGAGCAGTCTGATTAGAATAATGTGACAGAGTTACGCATCTACAGTATAAGTTTCGTCTATGTCCATTTTGTAATTTATCCTTTGTCCCTTGAGCAACCTGACGCTGCTATATGTGTCGCTCAATAGAGCGCCGCCAAAATAAAACCTCAACAAAGCAAATAGCTCAGTTAGGAAAGCATTAGATTGTGCATAAAGATTTCACACAACTGCCGCTAATTTCACTATTTTGCTTTTTCACCATTTAAACCTACAAAAACCTGTAAAAATTACAACACCCACTATAATGTGCAGCCTACTTTACAGCTCTCAGTGTTGTAACAAGTGCAGTCACATCCTTTCCTAGGAGTCTTTCTAGTCCTCGCTGAAAGTAAGAGTAGGAACCTTTCTAAAGCACTTTTATGTCCTACTCTGAGCTAGGAAGATTCTCAGTTTTCAGTAACTATGGTAACCATGTTGACAATTTGAACTTTGATGGATGTGGATATTTCCTTGTATTTGTATGGAATCTTTAATCAATCTTCATATCCACACTGCTGCACACTTCTCAAGGTTGCTCTCTCATTCCTGGCTCTCAGTTCAGGTATTTTACATGCCCTCATCTCAGACCACTGCGGGTACATTTGCTCAAACAAGAGCTGTTTTGTCTCATAATGGTGCTTCACATTACTGCTTTCTAAATGTTTTTGGTTTTAAACTTTCCTGCAGGAGGAATAAACATATATTCATTTACCTTTGAAAGTTTTTAAAGTCTACAGTACTTTTCCTTTTTTTAAAAAGTACCTTATTAATTCCGAAGAGAAATTATTCACATACCCCAGTTAGGAAGATATGGTCAGAGAGCAGGGTCAGCGCCCCTGGAGCAGATAGGGTTAAGGGCCTTGTTCAAGGGTTCAACAATGGCAGCTTGGCAGTGCTGGGACTGGAATCTTCTGATTAAATATTTCAAAACACTGAAACAGGAGATCTTTAGGTCATTAATCCAATGCTTTCCTTGCTTTCCTAACTTTCCTAACTATTTGCTTTGTTGAGGTTTTATTTTAGCGGCGCTCTATTGAGCGACACCTATAGCAGCGCCAGGTTGCTCAAGGAACAAAGCGCTAAATTACAAAATGTCTGCTTTAGGGGTTCAGTAATAGCACACCACTTTATCCTGTAATGAATGACAATACATTATTACTGGAGAGTTGGATTAAGTACTATGTTACAGAATTCAGTAAAATAAATGCACATATCTCTCTATCTATCTCTCTCTCTCTCAATCTCACTCTCTGTGTGTCTGTGTGTGTGTGGGGGGGGTGCTTGTGTGTGTTTCATTTTGCTTATTCAACTGTTCAATTTTTTTAAAAATATTATCAAATATAAAATATCAAATATATTGTCATATGTATAGTATACTGTATAATCATATTGTAGTGTCATATTGTCTTTAAGTATTGTGATATAGCATTCTGTCAGATCACTCGTCCCTGCATTCTACTGTGCTGATCTTAAACTACACTCACTTTAGACTCCTTTAAAGCTCGATGTTAACAGTGATGATGAAAAGGAAAGACTGCACAGGGTAAAGCATTAGGCCAGTTCTACATGTCAACATGTAGTTTTTAAAAGATTTTAAACCATTTAGTGCCATTGGAAGTCCTGTTTTTCTAAGGGTTTTAGCCGTAATAAAGCATTTGGTTTTAACCATTATTTTAAAAAAAAATGTTTTGCTTTTGGAATGCAGGAAATGAACTCTTTTCATTAAACTTCATTACTGTAAAAGTAATAAATGAATCATGCATTTTAAGAGGATAAAACCTACCCATGACAGTTTGGGTGAAAATCCACAGGATTCCAAAGATGACCCGTGTCCTCATTTTATCCAGAGACCAGTCTTCTTTCTGCAGTTGCTTTAGAGATCTTGTTCATGAGTGATGATGAGCCTTTCCTGAGAAATAGAGGAAGTTCTTTAATTATTGCTAAAACCTCTGACTTCCTGTGTGTAAGTTACTATACAGAAATAAAGAGAGGGACGGAATGCGACAAGAAACTTTTTCTATAATCACCGTAGAAATTAGCCAGTACATTAACAAAACCTTTCTAGTTTATCTATATAGTTGGACAATAAACAGTTCTTTATAATGCGAGAAATGTCTTTCTTTATTAATGTAAAGTATTTCAATATGTCATGGTTAGGTCCCTTGATGTGTAAACAAAAACTCTTCACACATGCAGTCATTATTTTGTTTTTGTCATGACTAAGAAAATATCTTCCTCAAGCATTCCTTACATCTGTATAAATAAAAGAAAAGTTTTGTCTGTAAATTGGTCAGAAATAGCACGTTCAATGATATATTTTATGTGGAGGACCAGAAACCAGTTTCAAAACAATTTGTGTGAATGTCTGTCTGTATGTTTCTTCAATCAGAATTTCTCACAGCTGGACATGGTGTAGGACCATGGTGTCCGATGTCATATCACTATTTATGTCTATACCACAAAAGGAAATGAATACATGGGTAACTGCGTTCTTTCTTGCTTGCCTGAAGTTCCAGCACACACAAAAAATGTTAAAACATTTATTCATCTCCAGTTATTAGTGTTAAATATTCAGACCCCCATTTATATTAAACTATTGTAAGACTTACTTAAAGTGCACATATTATGTAAAATTCACTTGACAGCAATGTTTAAACATTCAGCTTGCAGACAGAGCCAGAGAGAGAGGAGAGGGGGAGGAAGAGGGCTGCTGTGTAGGACAACTTGTAGGTAAACAATGCACGATCGCATAAATGTTCTTTCTCTACCCATCACGAGGCATCTGGAGATTGTGCCAGCTCCAGTAGGCAGAGGTCAACCCTGCAAGGATCATGAGGCATCCAGAGAAGGACCACCTCCAGCTGGATTCTGCTTCATGATGGTTTGGATCTACACATGCTGCTCCTGAGCTCCCAGTGATCCAGACCCCCCTCTGTCCTCTGCACCTGCTGACTCATCCTGGTGCTGAACTGGACTGAATGATACTGAACTTCCAGCAGCCTAATACACATGATGTCGTTATATAATTCCTGTTATCCATTATCAGCCAAATGAGGGTGCGTTCCCTGTTGAGTCTGGTTCCTCTCAAGGTGTCTTCCTATTGCCGTCTCACCGTCACTCTTGGCCTGCAAATCAGGGACAATCTCATTATTATCTAAACACATTTTTTTCTCACTCATACACACTTCCATAAATGCCAAAAATGGACGTTTCTGATCTCTGTATTCTGATTGGCTAGGAAAATGCATATGCTCAAAGGAGTGTTTCCAAGCAGTTCAGTTAAAACTACAGACAGTGAAATGGTTTGGAAAAGGAGTGAAATTAAAAGCAAAACTTTGCATGCCAAAATTCAGGATCTGAGTTGTATTTCAGCTGGAACATTAAGAAACGCATTTTGGAGACTTTTAGAGACTCATGCAAGCTTGTCTAAAAAGAAGTATAACGTGATCTTTAAGGCATACTTTTTGAGTAATTAGGGTTTAAGTCTTCAAAAATTTGGTAATAACTATAAAAACAATAATAACAGTATAATAGCCTTAATAAAAATGCGTTAAAAAACACCAAACAATTAGCTGCTGACCCACAGATGTCTTATATAGAGTAGATCAGATGTATTTGCTAAAGCCATATTTAATTAGGAACAGTAAACTGAAGGATCAGTATGGATCCAGTTCTAAAACGTTGAATGCTGAGTGTGACATACACCAATAGAAATGCGTGCCTCTGTCATACATTATAAAATCCGCTGTGAAAAAAGAAATTGAACGTTTAAATTTACTTGAAGTTATCTTAAACAAAAACAAAAAGAGATGTTGGAACAGTCGTGACGGCAGCCGACCTCACTGGTGCCATCTTGGATATCCAGGCACCTTGGAGTCAGGCAGTGGCGAGTTAATTAATAATATGCAAAGAATACTTTATGCTGAAGAAAAATTACTGGAGAAAATTTAATTTGTTGTGGAGTGATAGCAGATATACTAATAGATGAAGGTTTTGAAAAAACTTAAACAGATTATCAGGAAGGTTATAACTTTAGCAACCACTTTATTTTATTTAATAAAATTAAACTCAGATGTTTTAGCTTCCCAGTTAGACCCTCTATCCTTCTGCTGCTTTGCTACTTCAAATGTCATAGCTATCTACATACAGCAGTAGTATGCAAGGGAAAACAAAAGTGTTCCAAATGTGGAGATGAACAAAGCTGAACGTGTGGGAATAATGTGCAAAAAATGTGCAGTAATTGTGGTGGTCAACATAGGATGACATACAGAGATTATAAAGTTAGGAAGGAACAATGGAAATTACTCAAGTGAAAGCAGTCAACTAAAGCTAGAAGCAGGCCAAAATGCCATCAGTTGAAGTGAATCGAAAAAAAGGAAGTAAAATAGCAATAACAGTGGAGATTATTTTATTTATTGCCTATATAATCAAATATACAGATCAAGTCAAGCACAAAACAGAGAAAATTAAAATAAGAAAAGATCAGATGTGAGACCCCAACAAACGCAAGCTGAAGCTTTGTATAGAAAACCATAAACAAGGTTAAGGTGAGGCCACACAGGCACAATCACTGCATTCTGGGAACTGAAGTCCACGGGAACAAATGTCAAAATAAGAGTCACACCAGCATCATTCAACACTCCATGGGTGCAAAACTGCTCTCCAAGGGTTATCCATGACAGGTTGTGCGATGGTGGAATGAATGCGATACTGCAATTAAACCTGCGCGTGCGTGATCAACACTGAACCCAAACAGCAAAAGAACATAATAATAATAATCAAAAGAATAATAAACACAGCATTGAATTATTATTTCATTATTAATAATTAAAGCTGCTCACATCGCGCCCATAAAATGCAGTGTTTAATCAGCAAGTATGTCGCTCCTCTTTATCATTAATAAATATTATGACTGAAACAAAGCTGCTCGTGTTGGCTCATATCGGGAGCATTTTTATCAAAGGGGAGATGAAAAGTGAAAGTTTCTACCAACAACATAGCACAATGCATGTGTGTGAATGGCTGAAATGTGGTTGTGAATAAGCCTTTTAGTGAATGTAAAATGTTCGCGTGAACCCGCGGCACGCGTGTGCGCTCTATCACTTTGCCGAATTTTGATCTAACGTCAGATGAACGCTCGCGTCGATATGAGAGATTTATAAGAGATTTCTCTTTCTCAGAAATACAATAAACACACATTTATATGTGTTAAATAAACGCTGTCTATGCCGCGCTTTGAGAAACGCACCCCGATGTGAGCCGCTTTATTTCAGTCATAATATACTGATATATTTTTGCTGTGTAGTGGACCGCGCGCGCACAACCCTCTCGCGGAAAACACCGCACTGGCAGAAGTAGACTAATAATTATGAATGCGTCGGGGAAAACAGCAAGGAAACCGACTGGCCAAACAAGCACTAACAACAGTTCAAGGGCTTGTAAAAAAAATTATTATTTAGATTAGTTAATTAAGTTCACTAGCGAACGATTTTATTTGTACAAAGAATGAACTGTTATATAGCTTCTGTTTGTATGGGTTTATTGTTATTATGAAAGAAATGACATTTAAAGACATAAAAATTTAAATATAGAAATAGCTGGGAAAATAGACCTTCAGAATAGAACATTAAAATAACAAAATAAATACACTTCTATCTTTGGTATAATATGGTTAGAGTATAATATATTGCGGCTGTGTGACGCACCCGTTCCAGACTCTTTGGTGGAAGTTGTTGATGTTTATTTTATTTATTTATTTTTGTCTTTGATGTTAACTACACAAA
>JAQQZT010000008.1:21893350-21907993 GCA_030068275.1 Clarias platycephalus | reverse complement strand
TTGGTCCGGCTTTTAGATAAAGTCCTTCCATGCGCCATCTGGCGGATATTCAGTGAAGCACAACACATTTATTTAAAATTCCTGAATGTTGCCTCCCGCAAGTCGCGGAACGGCGCGCGCTAAATTGCGGCCTCTCGCGGGAAAACACGCGGAGTCTTAAAGGCGACATCTGTATGTTAATAGTAAGTGTTGGATTTAAAGTGTTATGTTACTAGTGTTTTGTTTCAGTTGTGCTTTCTTTCGTCAATGAAAGAACATCTTCAACGCTGCCTCTGCATTTATGCCACAAAAACACAGACAACCAAATCGTGACAGAATGCTAGACTTAAATAGTGGCATAGCAGAGGTGTCTCCCCTGTATGTTTTTTTGGGGGGAGCAGTGACTATGGCGTCGGAGCAAGCGGACTCAGGGAGCAGTCGGCTGGCCATCCGGCGCGACTGCCAGGGGCACAGGAGAGAGAGAGCGATGTGAGCGAGGGGTGCAGCAGTGCTGGGAAGGCTGCAGGCTCGCTATTCACCGTACACCGTTTAAAAAGAACGCAGCTGGGGGAGACAGGATTCCCTACACCGACCAAGAGGTACGGGCCTGGAGGGTCAGGTATGGCGGTGATGAGGGGCAAGAAGAACCCCAGGCTGAGCGGCAATGGAAGGAGGAAGGAACAAGGAAACTCTACATGTTATGGTCAGAAGACAATGAGGAGCGCATTCAAAGCCTGCGGGGGAACAGCTCCAAAACCTGCTCGTCAAACTTCACGAGAGCCACGCAGCGGGCTCCGAGCTTCTTCCTCCTCCTCTGCTCGCCTGTGAGGACGTTGCATTTCCTCTCCCTCTTCCTCGAGCCGCGTCTTCCACCGCCGCCTGGCTCGGAGGCTCCAAAACTCGCTCCGACGCCTTGCCGTGAGAACGCCGTGCCCGCTCCTCAGCCCGGATCCGAGGACGTTGGGCCCACTCCTCAGCCCGGATCAGAGGACGTCGTGCCTGCTCCTCAGCCCGGCTCTAAAATCCCAAAGCCAGTTCCGTCACCCTGCTTAGGGGGCATCGTTGTGCTGGAACTGCAGTCCTGTCCAGGGGACAAAGTCTGCAGCCTCTGTGTCAGGGGGCTGGGTAGAGGACCTTGGGGCGGGAGCCCTGGACCTCAGTTGGCGCTCCGGAGGAGCGTTTTTGAGGGGGAGGGTACTGTAATGGTTAACCACTAGAGGGCGCCAAGTGCCCAAAGATTCTTTTTGTTGTGTTTTTGTGTTGTAGTTTTTTGACTGGAAACTGCATGTCCCAAGATGCACCTCGGTCAGTTGATGGGAACTCTCACCTGAACCAAGGCGACTCATTAGTTTCATCTAGTATAAATGGTCTTATTTTGAGCCATGCGTCTAGCATTTGTTGTTATGGTTGTTGTTATGTTAATAGTAAGTGTTGGATTTAAAGTAAAGTGCTATGTTACTAGTGTTTTTTTTTCAATTGTGCTTTCTTTCGTCAATAAAAGAACATCTTTAACCGTCACCGCTGCCTCTGCATTTATGCCACGAAAACACAGACAACAGAATCGTGACAACATATTAATGGTGGAGAATGCATTGAGCATTTTGTCCACATTAAATGTCTACAAAGTACATCCAAATATCTATTTCTAGGACATCCAAGAATTTATAACATTTTAGAGGATTTCCAAAAAATGTTGTGTGGTCCTACCATCAATGTTTAGCTGGAGAGTATAACTACCTTTACTCTTACAAATTAACAGCCAATGTCTCTAAAGTGTATGTTCCAGAGTCGCTCCTCTCTGCACAGGTGAGTATCATAGTTTTATTATCATTAACAAACTGCCATCCTGTGATATTTGCTTACTTTAAAGTGTTCTATATTTAAAATGTAAAGATCTGTAAATGTCTTGTATGTGATCTTTAGGTTAAACTGTCATGGGGCGTCGGCTATGTCGCGCAGGCTTGGAGTACAAAAAATGATAAATCATAGCTGCAGCACGCGTGCTGAATACGGCGCACAGGTTGAGAGAGAGGGCAGCCGTGTCAGGAGATCGGGGTTGTGAATTGAAGCGCTGGTGAATCAGAAAACATACGCCTGTACTCAGAGTTACAGGAAGTCGGAAACGAGAGCAAAGTTGTCAAAGCCGGGTGATCAGTCAACATAGCGAACAAATCCAATTTGTGATTAAATAGATGTAACTTGGGGAAGCAAAAAAAAATAATAATAAAGGTCGACAACGTGAAAAAGCGAGAAAGTATTCTTGGCAGACAAAAGACATGAAAAACGGAGAGCACGCAATAATTCGGCAATCGTGGTTGTTTCTGCAAGACTTTATATAGAGTGAGGTGATGAATGAAAATGTGTATCAGCTGTGCTCGAGCCGTGAATGAGGCGGCAAAACAGAAGCCACGGAACGGAATGTGGAGAGGAGTAGCCGTGATCAAGGTTTAGCAAGGCGTGGGCGTGTCCGTGACATAAACCCATCCTCCAGGGGCATTTGCAGGGGCAGTTGTTGAATTCCGTCCTGTGTTACAGTTTACAATAAAGAAATGAAAGTGCACCTGTCTGAGAAAAATCATCAACTAATAACCTGTTGTGTGTGTGCGTGTGTGTGTGTGTGTGTGTGTCTTTTCATTTTGTGTTTTTACCTATTTGTTACATTTAATTGTGAAAATGACAACAACAAAAATCAATAGGGATAATAGCATGTGTTTTCTTAATTAAATGATAAACAAATTATTTATAATGATATTAAACAAACTGTTTAGAAGCATTTTTGTGAGGCATATAGAATGTGATACTATAGAATCATTTTTGAAGTAAAAGGAAAATGTGCTTTTAGAGTGCTGGAAGTGGTAACTAAAAAATGACGATTTATGCATGTCTTGAACTCTCTTGCTTAAACTACATGTTTCATTTCATTAAGCATAAACTGTACAAATGTAAATAAATATCCAGAGATAAGTTCTCTCACTGAGACCCTTGTCATGAGTGATGAAAAACTGCAAGAGCAAAATGAAACTACTTTTACACTCAAAATAACATTACTCTGAAATAGAGGAAGTTCTATAGTTATTGTTAAAACCTCGTTTCCTGTACAAAGGTTACTTGACAGAAAAAAGAGAGGGACAGAATGCAACAATGGAATCAGAATAGAAATGTATGTGTATGTTCAGCCAGTGCATTAAAGAACAATCCTTCTACTTTATCCATAAATTTGGACAATTAAAAGCTCTGGCTCAACGCAAGTATGTGTCCTGGCTAGTTCCCATGACGTGTGAGAACTTATGACTTATGTAGTCAGCCAGACTAGAGTTTGGTTGTCTAGACTAAGGAAATACCTCCCTCACACATACTTACATGGTCTATAAACATCTCTGAACAGACAGGTTATTTTGGTCTCATCACACTCACAGACTAGACATTGGTGTACAACCATTGTATCCAATGTCATACTGCACATTTGCCCACCACACAGCGTGAAATCAATTAAAACAAGCTGCATTCATGGAGTTGTGGGCATTATCCATACCCACAACTCCACACACATTTAAAAAAAAAATCATATTTATGTATAAATGTTATATATTTAAATGAAATTATGACTGTATTTTCTTCTACTTGAGATTCTCTGTTATGAGCATCACTTAATAATATAGCATACCCATGTTTTTCACACTCCTCGGAGGAGAGTGTGGCAAAATGACATGTGGCATTGATGGTTCCATAAATTGCTAGCCACTCACTCTTCATCTTTACTACAATACAACTATTCATGTTAGGATAGAGAGAGCTAGTCAAAGAATTTTGCACTTGAAAATGGAAGACCTCAATGCAGCATAGTGAGTTCTTTATAATTCTATTCCATGATAGACTTCACCTCACTAGAAGGAAAGAACAATGGCACTGAGTTTTTTCTTGAGTCACATAGTATAAAGGCTTATATACTGTAGATAGTTGTTATAGTTACCTTCAGATCTACACAGACACATCAAAGAAAAAAGTCATAATTTTCATTGGTTAATAGATGCAGGCGCTGACCCGCCTTCATCATGGTGTTCCCTTTCAAAAGCTACACTCGATGCTGCATGAAAACGCAATGGGAACGCTCTCCGCGTGACCGGTCGTTGAAGCATGTGTGTCAAACACGGCAAAAATTTTGGCATATATAACCTCGGTCAGGTAACGTCATTTGATCAGGTGCACCTGGAGGTTATAAATAGGCATGAACCAGAAACCCTCAGCTCTTTTTGTCTTCAAGACTGCATTGTTGTGTGCATGTGTGCAAGCACTTTCAAAAAGAAAGCGAAAATAGAAAGTGTCTGATTACTCAACAGAAAGATGTCTGAGTTAGACAGGAGTCCGTCCCTCCGTGTAAAAGAAAATCTCGCTGAGGGCGATCTCCACGCTTTCTGTTCTCAGTGTTTGGGGGAAGAGCACGCTATCCTCGGGCTTGAGGGAGCACGTGAGTATTGCAATTTTCTCCCTATTAAAGTCCCTCGCGCTCGGCTCGCCGTCTTTAAAACGAAACCGCGAGCCGCGGCGCATTTCTCGCATGAAAATCTGGCGGAAGCGGACGAGACAGAATCTTCCTTTCTCTCGCTCTCTCGCCGGATCATGAGCCTTTTACCGTCCACTTCTCAAGCGCTCCGCCACTCCTTGTGAAGGGGAAAAAATAAATAAATAAATAAATTTCTCTCTTGCTTCCGCGGAGATGGAAATTATCACTTCAGAACGCTTCTCTAGTGATGAGCGGGCATATTAGTTGTTATTAGAGGTGGTAACACGCGCAGTTGAACGCGTACACCTCGATTCGCCGTAAAAAATAAATAAATAAATTATAAAATCCCCCAAACGCTCAAAGTTAGACGACAGGTTTCTGTCGGGTGGCCAGAGGAGGGGCCTCAACGATGGCCCCTCCCCTTCTTGGCAACTTCCATGATGAGTTAACTCTTTCATGGAATAAGCCGTATTCATCCCGTGTTTTTGTGCTATCGACATTGATTTGTTCGAATGTCGTTGATGCGAAAAGCGCGGTTTTATATGATGATGCCCCAGATTAAAGAAACGCTTGCGGGCTCTCTCTCTCCTGGGAGCTCATCCTCCCTGAAAAAAAAAAAAAAATCCACACTCCCCACCAAGCCGTGTAGACTAATATCTTCGTTGGTGGGAAAAGCTTTTTCAGGCAGCTGGTCAGGCTGGTGCTGCCCGGCACACAATGGGTTTGCAGGCATACCAGGCTGACCTACTGAGAGATCTGAGCACTGGCGGATCTATCGATGACGCAGCGTTTGCGGAGCAACGCCGAACCACAGATTTATTTCTCCGTGCCACCCAGCTGACGGCCCATGCTATCGGCCGTTCCATGGCTGCCATAGTCACCACGGAGAGACAGCTGTGGCCTAATCTCACGGACATCAAGGACAGGGAAAGCGTCTTCAATTCAATTCAATTCAATTTTATTTGTATAGCGCTTTTAACAATTGTCATTGTTGCAAAGCAGCATCTTCCTCATTGATGCCCCATCTCGCCGACAGTTCCGACCCCTGAGCATGGTGGGGGAGAAGCCTCACAAAGGCCTGCTCGTAGAGCTTCGCCTTCCGAAACCTAGTGGCGGCGGTATTTATGGCTTCGCCAAAAAGGCCGGAAGGCGAAGCTCTACGAGCAGGCCTTTGTGAGGCTTCTCCCCCAGGCATGAAGTGAAAAAGGAGAGTGTGGCGAGCCGAGCACCTCCTCGTAGAGATTGGGGCGGGACTCGCTGCGCTTGGCAGTCCGCCTCAATGAGGCCAGACCTGAGGAGTACCATCTCCTCTAAAAAGGGAGTCCTGAGGCTTTCGTGCCCAGGACCATGGGGGTGTCTCCCCCCGGGGAAGGTGCACGTAAAAGTTTCCAATACGGAATATAGACTCCTTCCTGGCACCCTCAGGAGTCCATAGTTCAACCTCCGCCACCCATTGTGTTTTGGGGAGCAGTGGTCTCCAGTGAAATGTTAGGTATCTAACACCCCCCCACACACACACCAACTAGCTGAAGTGTCAAAATTTGTGCACCTTTTGAATTTGAAGCCGGCAGCGGGGAACCTACTGCCAGGTATGTCTCTTTAGGTACCTGTACAAAGCACTGTAGAGATTCAGACTTTGCTGGAAAAAGGGGCCATAGAACATGTTCCCCTGCCAGACAGAGAATCAGACTATTACAGTCAGTATTTCTTGGTTTACAAGAGAGAAGGGGGGTTGTGTCCAATTTTACATCTTGTGGGCTGAATATCAAAATGTTGACAGCTAAAATTATTGTTTCTCAAATCCAACCAGAGGATTGGTTTGTAACAATCAACCTGAAGGACGCATATTTTCATACGGAAATATTGCCACAACACAGGAAGCTCCTGAGGTTCAATTTCGGGGGCGAAGCCTACCAGTATCGGGTTCTTCCATTAGGCCTAGCCATGTCACCCCGAGATGCAGCCCTGGCTTTATGATTCCAGGGCATCCGTATCCTGAATTACATAGACGACTGGCCGATTCTGGCTCAGTCTTAGCCGCTAGAGCTTCGACATCGAGATGTCATCCTAACTCACTTCAATTCTTAGGATTGAGACTTAACGCCACAGAAAATATTCTCTGTCCTGCTTTAGTACGACATATTATGGGTGTCATATGGGATTCGGCCGCAATGCAGGCACAGCTGTCTCCTGCGAGTGTCGAATCCATTCTCAATACACTAAAGGAGATCAAGCTAGGCCAGAAAGTAACTTTTACTACTTTCAGAGAGTGTTAGGTCTCATGGCAGCTGTTTCCACGGTGATACCCTTGGACCTTCTGCACATGAGTTCGCCTCAGTTGTGGCTAAAAGCCAGGGGATTTCATCCAAGGGCCAATCCTCAGAGGCAATAAGCCGAGCGCTTCGTACCCTTTCTATGTGGTTCAGACCCCGGTTTTTGGGTCCCACTCTAGGTCCGTGTTGTCGTCGCAAATTGCTAACGACAGACGCTTCTCTCACGGGCTGGGGTCCGGTCTTAGATGGCCGTCCAGCCCAAGGGATTTGGAGAGGTCATCTTCTTGTGTGGCACATCAATTGCCTCGAAACGATGACTATTTCTGGCCCTGAAATACTCTCTCCAGCAGCTGAGAGGCTACCATGTCCTAGTGCGGGTGGACAAAACTCGGTAGTCTCTTAAATAATCGCCTGGGCAGACTGTGTTTGCGCCGCTGGGAAAAGCTAGTGCACCAGATTCTGCTTTGGGGCACAGGAAAAGTTCCTGTCCCTCAGGACGATTTACATTCCAGGGCATATGAATATGGGAGCAGACTTGCTGTTCAGGCAAGCTGTGATACATGGGGTTTGGAAACCCCACCCCGAAGTAGTTAGGCGATGGCCCATACATGGCCCAGACTGCTTCTTATGCATTTCCTCCGGTAGCTTTGCTCTCGGGAGTCCTGGCGAAGGTCCGTCAACAAGGCTTGCGCCTCGTATTGATAGCGCCCCGTTGGCCGACCAGTGTGTGGTGTTTAGATCAAATATCTCTCCTGTGAGGAGGGAGCTTCTGTCTCAGGCACAGGGGATGACATTCCATCCCCAGCCCGAGCTCTTCTACCTTCACCTCTGGCCCCTGAGGGGGACCAGTGAAGAAAGGCTGGTCTTCCAGCCAGTGTAATTGAAACTATACTAAGTGCTAGGACTCCCTCCACTTGAAGAACTTATGCCTTCAAATGGAGTGTATTGAAAATTGGTGCATAGTAAAACATGTAGACCCAGTCCACTGCCAAATTGTTTCAGTGCTGGAGTTGCTACAAGAAAATTTACCTCGGGCTTATGCCCTAGTACTCTCAGAACTTACATCGCCACTATTTCAGCTTGTCATGTTCTGACTGATAGGGTTTCTGTGGAAAGCACCCTTTAGTTGCCCGCTTTATTTCATGGAACTAAACGTTGAGGCCGCCCACTAGAGCGACAGTCCCTTCTTTAGATCTACCTATTGTGCCAGAGGGGTTGGTTGACACCCCCCACTAGAGTCAGTGCCTGTCAGGCTTCTGACCCTTAAGATGGTTCTTCTCATGGCCATTACTTCTCTGAGGAGAATTGGAGATTTGCAGGCTTGGTCAGTCTCCCCATCTTGCTTAGACTTTGCCCCTTGGCTAGTCAAAGCTATTCTGCATCCTCACCCTAACTATCTTCCGAAGGTTCCATTCTCGACTATGCACTCAGCTGTTCTCGAAGCCTCTGTCCTCCGCCATTTACAGCTCCGGAGCAGGAAAGACTTCACTTACAGTACTGTGTCCAGTTCGTGCTCTTCAGATTTACAGTACATCCACCGCGCTAGCCAGTGGCGTAAATCAGAGCAGGTTTTTATATGTTATGGGCCGCAGCCGAAGGGCGGCCGCCACTAGACAAACATTGTCACATTGGGTGAGGGATGCTATTGCCCCTGCCTACGAGGCGCATGTTCGCACTTCGCCTCTAGGATTCAGGGCTCATTTGACCAGGAGAATTGCCTCATCAATTGCACTGGTAAGAGGTGTCCCCTTGCAGGAAGTGTGTGATGCGGAAGCTTGGTCCTCTCCGCACACATTTGTCAGATTCTATAGTTTGGATTTCCATGCTACTCAGCATCCCAGCATCCCAAAGTTATGTCTGAGACCTCCTTGGCTATTGTGCGCACACTACACAACCCTGGGGGTCCAGACTCTTGCATTGGCATTGGTATTCTCGTTCCCATAGCGTTTTCACGCAGCATCGAGTGTAGCTTTTGAAAGGGAACGTTTCGGGTTACTTTGCTGTAACCCTGTTCCCTGAAAAAGTGGGAACGAGATGCTGCGGTCCAATGCAGCACTGTATGCGTGACTGGACGTCCTTTCAGACAAAATTGACCTGAGGATGTTTCCGGTTCATGCCTATATAACTTCCAGGTGCACCTGATCAAATGACGTCACCTGACTGAGGTTATATATATGCCAAAATTTTTGCCTTGTTTGACACACATGTTTCAACAGCCGGTCACGCGGAAAGCGTTCCCATAGCGTTTTAACGCAGCATCTCATTCCCGCTTTTTCAGGGAACAGGGTTACAGAAAAGTAACATGAGACGTTTTTTAGCAAGTGCATGACAGAAATATATTGCAAAGTGGTCACCAAAATGCCAAATTTCCCATCAAAAACTTAACATAGCAAGTTTTACCATTATTGTAGATTACTGACAGTAAGAGTGTCTTCATTGTTTTGTCACTATGCAGTATCCACTCTGGAGCAATATCTGTCAGTTACAGTCAGGATTCCGTTTTTGAGGGGGTAAAATTTCATCCATGACTAATAACAATGATATTAATTACTTATAAGTTCATCGCTGATGCTAAAAACACTTTACAAACTTTACAAGTAATATTCTAAAGCTATTAGTAATTTAGTAAAAAAAAAAAGTTTCTGAAAAAAGTCGACAAAATGGCAGTTGTCATCAGGGACTGCAAAAACATGAAGACTCTTTTGTTAGACCCTTTGTTTTCAGGGGAAAGAAGGCCACATTTGTCAAAAACATTTGAAGGAGACTTCAAAATTGGACAGCCTTAGTCGTGATGCTGTGGCGTAATCGGCCTTCACGCATCCATCGAAGGATTTAGACCTGAAATTGAGAAACACCCTTAGTCATCTGTTTGCCACCTGATTTGTTGAAGAGAAGCTTTACACATTACATTTTCTAGCTGATCATGTTCTTCTGTTTGTACCTTCTGATATTATATAAAATGAATAGATGACATTCACAGGCAGAGTTTGCAGGGAGTCAGGAATGTTTTCTAATTGTTTGTGCATTTTTGTTGGATTTAAGTTAGTACGCATATTTTATAGTTTTTAGTTTAACATGTAATTAGTTCATTTGAAATCCAAACAATTTAGGAAATGGATTCTTAGTAGTTTAATATAAACTAACTGTACAGAAGAAGTACAGAAGAAGAAACTTCTTTGATTTGCTGTGTTGTTTGGCTTTATGGCAAGTTTGTCAGTATTATCTTCTGATACTGTGTGTACAGTACATAACAAGCCATGCAGTAATTGCAGACAAGCCATGCAGTCTGTATCATCTTCAGTTACAGTATACAATGTTCGTCCTGGAGGCAAAAGTCAAACTCTGCCTTTGATGACATTATATAATTTTGTATAATCTTTCTTATTATGTGCATTTTCTAAAATATTAAGGATTAAAATCTTACTCTCAGATATTGTCTGTTTCCTATAAAATCTGGGGTAGACATAAACCCCACCCACTAACAGTGACAGCAGGATTATGACTTCCAAAAACCATACGGACACGAACACCATAAAACCTGAGAGAGAGAGAGAGAGAGAGAGAGAGAGAGAGAGAGAGAGAGAGAGGTTAACTGTATCTTATTACCTTGCCATTGGTCCTGAGTAAAGCACATTGACATGAGAATTCTTAATGCCTTGCAGAACAAATAGATCCGCTACATGTGACATTTAAGTTTTATTTTATCTTTAGTAACTGCCTTTTGAGCACTAGTGGCTCAACTAGTGTGTTCAATTCCCACCGCATGCCCAATGACCAGACACTGGATGTAGTACCGGTCCCAAGCCCGGGGAAAAAATGGGAGAGTTATGTCAAGAAGGGCATCTGGCATAAAATCTACAGTATGTAAAGTTGTGTGGTGAATCAGGTTGTCCGCAGTGGCGACCTCTTGATAAGAGAACATAATTAATTAATTTGAGTTTTAAGTATTCCATAGTGACATCTGTGCTTGAAAACAATTATGAAGTTGAGCAATATTTCAAACAATATACTTAAACTACTACTATCGCTACCATTTCTACCACTAGCTATTTTTATATGTTTAGGGACTGAACTAACCTTTCATTAATTCTTTAACTCTTATTAAGATTAGACCCAATATTTTGCTGTTTTTGTTTTTGTATTCCTAAACTGTTACATTGTTGTTGCTTGTCCAAGCATTATTATAAAAGACTCGACTCACCAGTGCATGGCTGGAGTTCAGTGGTAATGTGGTCACGGCTGACATTATTTTCTACAGAGCAGGTGACGTTTCCATGATAATCTTTATTCAGTATGAGAGTGCTGTTCCTGTTCACTAGTTGAGGGAGTGTGTTAAAATCAGAAGTCCAGTTGAAGCGGAGGTTGTCTCCTTCAGCAGAACAGGACACTTTCATGACTCCAGGGGACAAGCAGCTGTAAGATACTTTCACTGAGGACACCTGAGCTGTGGATTAAAGATAAACACTTCAGGATGAATGATTACAGCGGCACTTGATAGCTAAAACACATTGTCAAACCAAAATGCAACAACAAATCATAAATACAACAACATTAATAATCATAATTTATTACCTTAAATTGCATTTTTTTATGTTTCAATAAAAATGGCCTTTTGATCGGCATTCATGAACTTAAATAATGTTTTTTCCCCTAAATTATTTATTCTTATATTAACATTAGATTTAAGCTTAATAGGAAATCAAATATGTTTTATATCAATGCATGCTATTTTCCTGATTGGACAACACCTTTTTGGAGATAATTACAAACAATGGGAGAGACTATAGTGTGTAGGACAAAATTGTTAAATTGTAAATGCATAGTGTGATGGGATTAGAGCTTGTGTGGTCCTACCTTCAATTTTCAGCTGGAGAGTATAAATGCCTTTATTAGTCCCGTGGACATCAAAGGTCTCTAAAGTGTATGTCCCAGAGTTGATCCTTTCTGCACTGGTTAGTATCAGCATTTTATTATCATTAACAAACTGCCATCTTGGGATATTTGAGATTGATTGATTACTTAGAAGTTTTCTATGTTTTAGAATTGAATGGAATATATCTTTTTTGTCTGTGACCTTTAGGTTAAACTCATCCTCAAGGGGCATTTGCAGGTGCAGTTGGTGTCTCAGAGCTCCATAACACTGATTACTTTTGGTAAATTTACAGACAACGGGATCCTGAAACCGCAAACCTGCAGGCGAAATAAAAAATCAAGAACATTTTTAGTATTGTTATACACTGATATTATTAGGTACTTATTAGGTTTCCTTTATTAGACAATCTATTAATCCTCTAATAAATGTCACTCCATTATTAGAGGACAGCTAAATTTAGTACTGTGTTACAGTTGTCCAGAGGCGGTTTTGGGCATTTTTTCATGACACGTGGGAGCGGCACAAGCACTTGGGGGAAAAAAATCATCTGTGCAGCCGCTAAGCGGTTTTCTATTATCTGTCATACAGGTGACGCCCCTGCCTGCTTGAAGGTGGCGTGCACAGAAGCTGTGAGAAGTGGAAAGAGGAGGTGGGGGGGGACTCAGGGGAGGGGGTGCAGAGGACAGTTCACCTCTCCCAAATGGAGCGGACAAGGAAAGTGCCGGGCTAAAATAAGTCAGTGACACCTGACTTTCTTCCAAATAACGCACATTTCATTAATAATATTATAAACACTAGGGGTGTAACGGTTAATCGATTTTGTGCACAGCTCTTTCATGTACTACGGCTCTTTAAACAGTATGAGGTCTTTATCAAACTAAAATCACTATAAGTTTGAGTCGTTTATAACATGCATTTAAAAAAGCAACACTCGTAAAAGATAATCATTATAAATATTATTTATTATAATAAAAATACCTGAAAAAGTTGGAAAAACAGCAATAAAAATATGCTTATAAATATATATCCTCTAGAGCTGCGTGAATCTGTGTTAATGGTTCTTCTTCTGTGTCGCTTCTGCGGAGTTTCTGCACGAGAGCGCTCTCTTGGATGTCGCAAAACACTTCACCGTAATTTTTTATCAGAATCACACGATTAGCTATGAGTCTTTTGAAGAAGACTGAGCGAGGTCACCAGAGCTACAGGGCAAGTGACTTCGTGACTGCACAGATGGCGGCCAAAGACATTTGTGAAGAAATGAATGTGGAGGCTGTTTTGAAACAAAAAAGGCTGAGGTTCACAAAGCACCACTTCTCATATGAATCAAATGATGAGCCTTTCAGTAATGCCCTTAGGAAGTTGGAGATTGGATTTTTAAATGTTATTGTTGATGCAGCCACGTCAGCTATCACGGAGAAGTTAGAAAATGTGGTCAAATTTCCCAAGTCTTGCAGATGAGGAGCTGGCAGAGCAATGCAATGCACTAGGCACCACACTGCACTTTGAAGGGCACTCTGATTTGGAGAGTAGAGAGCTTGAGCAGGAAATCAAGAACTTCCCTCACCTGTCATCAAGAATCAGGAGCCTCCTTGAGCTTATCACTTTTATGCACGATAAGGATCTATCAGAGATCTACCCCAACTTTTGGTCTGCTCTCAGGATTGCACTTACTCTGCCAGTCACTGTGGCTCAAGCTATTCAAAATTAAAGTTAATCAAGTCATACCTGAGGTCAACCATGTCTCAGGAATGGCTCACTGGCCTTGCTGTCATCAGTATCAATCACTAGGAGAGCAGATTTCGTATGATGACATTATTGATGATTTTGCATCAAAAAAGGCCAAAAAGGCCAGATTTTAGTTTTAGTTTGTGTTTTCTGTTCTTGGTGCAGTGAAATATGAAAACTTTCTTTAGTGTGATTTGTGCTATTTAGAATCTTTATTCTATATTTTATTTGTATATTATTCTAAATGTTTTTAATTATTTTTGTTCTCTGCTCTTGTTACTTTCTGGTCGTACATATTTTTTACACTTATGTATACAGAATATATTTATTTAAGGTATGAGCGGTTTGTTAACTTTTTTTTTTGCAGAATTTTAGTCTGTTGAAGGATTTGGGCAATTGATAAATGTAAGGTAAATATACACTTGTTTTACTATGTATTCTAAACTTGCTAATAACTGATACAGAACAAGAAATTATGAAAAAAAATCAACCTTCAATAGAATTATTAGTTCATCTCAAAATTCAACAGATGGCGCTGTAGCAAAATCAGATCTATAGAATTAGCTTTGTGATTTGGATAATATTACTGTTTGGAAAACTTTGTTGCTCTCATTTGACTAGGCTTGAAATGCAGATTCTCAGGGAATTCGCTTGGTGATGTGGATTTTCGTTGTACGATACATTTGACTTGGCTGCAAACACAAATTTTGAGTACCTATTTCGGTTTGTGATTTGGCTTTTTTGGTGTATTCCAAGCAGAAAAAAAGCATTTTATACAGTTGATGTGATGGAAGTGTTAATTTAAAATACAGATTAATTGATATCAGAACTCTCTTGATTTAACCATATTTTATTATTTGTTATTCCCATAAAGTATATTGAATACGTTGTAAATAAATAAATTGTGTTTAAACAGGATAAAACCTACCGACGGCAGTTTCTGTAAAAATCCATAGGATTCCAAAGATGACCTGTATTCTCATTTGTCTAGAGAGCAGTGTAGTACTTGATAGAGCTCTTGATCATGAGTGATGAGCAAGATGAGGCTCATCACTAGGAGTAATGATAGCTGTACTGAAAAGTATAGGAAGGTTCACACTTATGTCACTTCCTGTGCATGAGTCAATAACTGGCTTTTTCTATAGTTGCAGTCGAAAGCTGGTCTGTTTGTCTTGGTTGTCTTGTCTTAGAAAATATTTTTTCCCTTTTGTACTGTGTGGTGGAAATTCTGAAAATATTACAAAGACAAGTAATCCATACACTGGGTAAGAGCAAAGTAACAAAGGTTTTAT
>JAQQZT010000008.1:21859097-21870331 GCA_030068275.1 Clarias platycephalus | reverse complement strand
AAGCAAACAGCTCGAAAAGATGCGGTCGGCTGACGTCACGTAGTTCGGAGGAAACACGTGATAGTCTGCGACCCTCCGGGCTGAGTGGTAGTAAGCAGCCTTAATGTGGGAGCACCCCCTAGCGACGGGGAGGAATTGGACATGATTAGATTGGGGAGAAAATCGGGGTAAAAGAATTGGACAGAAAAAGAAAAAAAAATTAAAATATATGCTTATAGAAGGCGAAATGTCTGCTTTTATATAAACTAATGGAAAAAAATTAGACGATGTAATTCTTATGAAAAGTGGATGTTTGTCGCATCCACTGCTGCGGAGACAACGAGATGACATGATTACCTTCATCACTACAGCCGAAACCAACTAACCAACTATCACTAATTTATCAATGAATTTTTAAAATATACAGAGTCAGTCTGCTTGCTGTTTTTCCCGACGCATTCATAATCATTAGTTTACTTCTGCCGGTGAGCTCTGGAAAGCTTTATGCATGCGGTTGAGCACTGATTAGACTATGTAGGAAGTTAAAGAGAAGGATCACAATGCCGAATCAAAATCCAGAGCCCAAACCTTATTTAAATTAAATTAATAAATAGTATAAGTAAAAAACAATGTTTTTAAAATAGAAAACATTTATAAACTCATTCCGAGAGCGCCAGAAGATTTCCTGAAGTTCAAATCTCCGAAATCGTTGGGGCATTTTTTTCTAAATAGACCCTATCTTTAATAACCAATGGAGGTTTTGAGCTGTATACACACGCATTCTTGACTTGTGACACAATAACAGTAATATTTTGAACATTTTGCACCCTGCCATTTGGAGAAACGAGAGATAATGAATAAACCAGTTGTTGTGTCAAAATAAACCAGGTGTTCATTTGTAAATGACCCACATGACCCAACATGAGCAACCTAACAATGTGTTTAAAGTACCTGAAATAACTTAACCAGAACTTAAATAACAATAAACAGATACAGAGATACGCTATATAACTGTTTATACTTTGTACAAATAAAATTGTCAGCTAGTGAACTTGATCTACACAACATTTAACCAATTACTCAGTTACTCATTATTGTACAGTAAATATCAATAGCTCTGGTTCAGATTTTTCATGTTTCTTGTATAAAGTACTCATGTGGAAATTACCATCATTATTGTACTGTATTTCTTCGATACAACATTTATTTTTTTTATGACTAAATTGTATTTTAAAACTGCGGCGAATGAAAATGTCACTTTGCGCCACCTGGCAGTCATTTCACGAATAACTTTTAAATGCAACTGATTTATTCTGGCCGCTGTTGTTTTGCTGCGGCGGTGAGCGCGGCAGTAATAGCCATTCTGATTGGGTACCTACTGTAATCTCCACTCATTGCATCCAGCAAACTCAAAGCTGGGAGAACCATCATTTACAGTACATTAATAATCGATGGTGCTCAGATGTGCAGACTGTTAGTAAACGCCATTTCAATAATGCAGAGTACCCAATATTGAAATGTAGACCCATTCATTTATCAATAGATTTTACCACTGTTTATACTGTCTGTTTACATTCCTCCAGGGCAGAACTTGGGATATTGTATGAGGTTATAAATGCACAGGAAAACAACCACCCACCAACCACCACCACCATCATTATTCTTTTCACCATTAAAAATACTGTTAAGAGTGATAATGATAAAGTGAAGTCTGCACATGGATAACCAGTAGGTCAGCTCAGTAGGTCATGTTTTAATTAAATCATTTTGTGGCATTTATATTTTTAAAAAATATTGCAGAAAGTGTTAAAAATAAAAAATGACTGATTTACTAATATCTGATATGTTTTTGTTTTTTTTTGGAACATAATAAATTAAAGAATCACGCATTCCAAGAGGAGAAAAACCTACCCAAAGCAGTTTGTGTGAAAATCCACATGATTCCAAAGATGACCGGTATTCTCATTTTGTCCAGAGAACAGTTCTCTCTCTGTACTTGCTATAGATCCTGGTCATGAGTGATGAGAAACTACAAGCGCAAGATGAAGCCCTTTTTACAGCACTAACAATAGCTTTACTGAGAAATAGAGGAAATTATGTTGTACTATTGCAATTGTTCACTTCCTGTATGTACTAATCAACCACTGCCAGGTGAACTGAATAACATTAACTGTCAACTATACAGCAGCAAACTGGTGACAGAATCATGGGCACGCAAGACTTACCCATGCAAGTAGGGACCAAAAGCCCAATCCATTCAGTCTAATCCCACTGAAAAGCTAATGCAGCTAAAGAGGTAACGAAAGAGGTAAGTGACTGAACATACAAGAGAGACATCACACAAAAGGCTAAACACACAAGAGGCTACTAGCAGCTAAATCTACTAGCAGCTAAACACTCAAGTGGTTAAACATGGAAGAGGTAAACAGACACTGGAGACACACAACAGTACTTACACCGAACACGAGACAAACTAACTATTACATATAACTTCATAAAAAAACAGCTCCATAAATCAAAATACAAAACGAACATAAACCTAACAAAACTAGGGCCAACTTAACACAACAAATGCAACCTAAAACAAAACAAAAACAAAAGAAATGCCCACTTGACATTATTAATGCTCGACCCAGTTTCCCAGAACAAACAGCTTTTTATAATGGATCTAATGATCCACCTCGGTTCAGGTGAGTGCCCTCATCACGTGACCGAGGTGCCTTCTGGGAAACTGAGTCTACAAACAAAAAACTACACAAAACACATACACAATTATCGGGCGCACAGAGCCCTCTAGGTGTGAACCCTTACACTCTGACAGACAAAGAAAAATCCATCTATCTATACTTCCTACTGACAAATCAAACTGTGATGTCTTTGTATACCATATATGACTATGCATAACATCTCTTGACCTCTAAGTGAGAACTTGTCATTTGTGTGGTCAGCAATGGTTTAAATGTGGTTTATAAAACATTTTTTATTAAACAGCATTTCATAATGGTAGTAAAAGTAAAATATTACGAATTAGCAAAATTTACTTAACCCCAGTCCCCATATTTTTTTTAGCAATAGACTATAACACAGCATATAGACTATAACACAGCATGAATGATTCAGGAGCTACAGTACAGTTAAACTTATAGGAAAAATTTGTAGTTGGAAGACAAAAAGATTTTTAGACATGACACGCTGACAGATCATAAAATTTGAGGGGTTAAGAAAATGTTTGTGTTTCTAGTTAGTATAATCAGAGCTATGTTTTAAAGCAAAATAAAACTGACCTCAGAGTTGAGCATGAGGCCTATCATGTTCAGTCATCCTGAAATCAGCAAAATTGTGTAGTAATAGTAGTAGTAGTAGTAGTAGTAGTAGTTATCAGCATCAATAGTAGTAGTGAATGCCCCGTGTGGTCTGCTTGGGATGCATGTGATAACTGGGGACGGTTCCACTTTTCCACGAAGATGGTCCTGGCCTCGGCTGATGCTGGCAGCTGTTCTCTGAGGACTCGTGACTGCAGTCACTCGATAGTTCAGGACTGGAGTTTCCTACAGTCTACCTGAGCCTCCAATAACAAACTGAACTCTATAACTTAAACACATCTCCTGTTATACTGAACTTCCAGTCTCACACAGTATGATGCAGATCAATCCCTGCTATCCGTTATCATCCAAATGAGGATGGGTTCCCTGTTGAGTCTGGTTCCTTTTAAGGTTTCTTCCTATTACCATCTCAGGGAGTTTTTCCTTGCCACTGCCGCCGTCAGCCTCAGCTTACTCATCAGAGACAATCTTATCATTTTGATTCTTACACATTCACATTTCATACAAATTTAAATAATTATTTTGATTGTGTAAAGCTGTTTTGCGACAATGTCAACTGTTAAAAGCGCCATACAAATAAAATTTACTTGAATTGAATAGTGATCTACAATCTAAAGGTACATCTACAGTAGTAGGGGAAAGGGGGGCATTTTGGCACAGGGGCAGGTTGGCAGACCCCTTGTGGTTAGAATATGGGGAGAAGGAGTTCTGTGTGAGGTCATCACTTTTTATGCACGTGACTTGTTGATTCCAGGAAAGCATCTTTTTTTTGCATGTCTGCATAATTTCTGCAGCAGTGGGCCAAATGCGTTATTTTCAAGACCTCTAAAGTTGCTTCAGTGCAGCAAGGAAAAACAGTTTGTGCTTACAATTTACAGCCTCATCTAGTTCATTTATAGGTTACAGGGAAAGGAAATATATTGAGTTTAAGGGTGTTATGTGGGAAAGCACATGCCTTGTGTTACTTTACTGCAATTTGGAAAATATGGCCCAAAAACAGGCTGGGGCAGGTCGACACAGTGATGGGTCTGGTTGTCACATTGTGTCAACCTGCCCCATTACTGCCCCAGATCATAGAAATGCAGTGTTTCACATATTCAGCTTAAATGTAGAACATGCCCAGTATAAGTATTATTAACATTTAACACAATTATACTGCACAATACATGTAACAGATGATATTAACACCTTTATTCAGGTAGTTCGCAATTACGTCTGTAAAAGTGACTGAACTTCATACCCAAAGGAGGCTTTTGCTGTAGTATATCAGGCCCTTGCCAGTGGGATGAGCATACGCCAAGCTGCAGCAAAAAATGGTCTTGCTTATCGCACCTTAGCACTTTACAGTACATTCCAGTTATGGAAAAAATAATAATGGCACAACAGTTGCAGTTGCAGACTATATTTTGCATAGTAGAAGTGTAATATAAATGCAGTTCCTAACTGCCTTGAGATCATTCACAAGCTCCTCCCTTGTAGTCCTGCACTGATCCCTCATTTTTCTCATGATTATTCTTACCCCATGAGGTGAAATCTTGCATGAAGATCCAAACTCCAGTTAAAACTTATTGTTTTAACTACATTTTGTCACTTGTGCCAACCTGCCCCATAGTGGTGCAAGCAGTGAGCCTCATCACTCCCTTTATCTTTGTCTTAGAAAAACCTTCTGTGTCACTGCCTATCATTCCAACTGACAAATCAAACTGTGCTGTCAGCACTACATACAACAAATGCAGACATTTGAGGACATGAAAAAATGGAGTAATGAGGGTCACATTCATACTGTAATTACAAGTGACTTTAATCTGACGCTAATGTGGACAGTCAGTCCTCTGTAACAGCATGTACAGTACAGTATTCACACATTGATACGTCTCTGGCATCACAAGTACATGTAACCAAACAATGGATGATTTTTCAGAAAGAAAAAAAATGATTGGGATTCTGCTCTGGACATAATGCAGCATTAGGAAGTTTTTGTAGTTATACAATTATCAGCTCTATTCTGACCGTTTCTTGATTAACTTAAGGCATTTTAATGTGCACAGCATAGTTCTCTTGACTTGTAAGCGAGAACTTGTCACTTTTGAGGTCAGTGACACTGTGGTTTAAATGCCTTTTAAAGAAATATTTTCCTCACACCCACTTACATGATCATTTACATATACATTTCTCACAGCAGTCAGGACATTCTGTTCTGATCAGCTTTCTTCCTGCAACTGTTCTTCCTTAAGTGTGCATACTACAAACATTAAAACATTAAAATTCTGATGCTGACTCATGTCCACTTCTGAAAACACATACAATGGACAGGTGAAGATCAGAACTGGACCATGGAACAATGGAAGAAGCTTGTCTGATCTGATGAATCATGAATTTCTTTTGCACCATGTGGACAGCCCATGTGTGCAAGTCACTTACCTAAGGAAGAAATGGCACTATGGAAAGTAGAAAAGATGACAGAGGCAGTTTCATGTTCTGGACAATGTTTTACTGGGAAACCTTGGGTCCTGACATTCATGTGGATGTTACCTTGACCCGTACCACCTACCAAAACATTGCTGCAGACCAAGTACCTTCCATTCGTGGAAATGATATTCCCTAATAGCTGTGACATCTTTCAGTATGATAATGCTCTCTTACACTACCCCTAACCCTAATTCTAGATCTGAATCCCAAGAACAAACAAGTTTGATCCCCACCTCACAATTTATGGGAGTTATAATGTAATGGCTATTTGGTAAAACAAGTATTTGGTAGTTTTTTTTGTTTGTCCAAAATCCCTTCAATCACTTTCCACTAACCGCACAAGTTGAGAGACGTATGAAGATAGATGAATAATCTGCACTGGCTTGTGTGCACATTCAGTTGAGCGTGTTTTGTTTTTTTTTCAAATGATGAAAATCACAATAAAATATTCTTCTCCATACTGAAATATTGTAAAACAACACTGCTTTATTCAAGAGCAAATGTAAAAACGGAGGCACTGCAGAGTTACAGGAACATGTTGCATTAATTATTACAATATAAAACTATCGAAATCGCTAATACAAACAAGGCAATGTAAAATACTATCCATCTACTGTATCTGCAGATATTTTTTTGAGGGGGAAAAGTGTTTGACTTTGATCACTGCAACAGAAAGGAAAAAAATCTGCCCATGTATTTAGCAGAAGTTTAAACCTCAGGCATCATATTTGAAAGCACAATTTCACAAACTGAACGTTTTAGTCATCATAAGCTGAAAATTCACTTGTAACAGAACAATATTTAGCATTCTGATCATTTATCCTACAGTATAAATGTACAGTATTACATGCTAGCAATAAAATATAGAAAACAATCACAGATGTATTTTCACATGTACTGTACAGAGCCTGATCACAGTGAAAATATAGATTTTCCCTTGAAAAAAGTTAAAAAAAGAAAGAAAAAAAAAACAGGACAGTTTTGAAATATGGAGCAACTCAAATGGTAGGGTGTGTGTGCGTGTGTACATGCGTGCGTGCGTGCGTGTGTCTGTGTGAGAGAGAGAGCTGGACAGGAAGCCACAACTGTGTCTCAAGTTCAACACTTAAAACTACAGTAAATAAGCTTCCTCTTAATCAGTGAAACAATACGTTTCTAAAAAATAATAATAATAAAAATAATAATAATAATAAATAGATTCTCAAGGTAATAAGTGTAAGCCAGAAAAAAAAAATTGAAAATATATAAAGCACAATCATAGGCATTTTTTGGTTTGTTTTGGTGACAGGTTCCATTGTTTCTATAGCACTGGTTGTTTTTATGGGACTGGGTTGCTAGACTGACACCTAAACTTCCTCCTTTCTCTCCTGTGTGGCGGGAAACTGTGGAGTGATGGCCAAACAGTAGAAACTTGGTAGTGGTTGGGCTTGAAACCCAGACTCTCCAATCACAACCCAGAGCCTCAACTGCCTGAGCCACCACCGCCTCCTAGGCATATTTACTCCTTTCAAATGTATATTATATGTATTTAGTAGTGTTGTAACAGCAGAATCAATGAGTAATTTTTTTTTTAAATAATAATAATAGCTGAACTGTTTATTAAGCATTCAATACTTGGTTTCAACCTGAACTTAACTATTAGCAGAACTGCCAACTTTTCAGAAAAGTATGGGATTCTGAAAATAAAGGCACCAGTTTTGCACGTGTCCACACAACGCTCATCTATTTTGTCTAACACTAACGATACATTTTATCCTGCATGGCTCAGGTTTTGTATATTTTAGTGTTGCACTGTTAAAGTGAAAAATCAGATGCATGCGAGGTATTTATTCCAGCTGGTACAACTGACATTTTAATTATTCATCTAAAGAAATAAACCAAATATGACTGACCTTACCCACCAGCCAAGTTACCTACATGCTCTCCAGCAGATCCATGTAGGGCACCAGGGGGCGTAGCATAGAACTCTGAGCCCTGTACTGAAATTGACTTAATGAGCCCATTTCTTTCTTGATCCAAATCTTTCATCCTTTATTCCAGAATTAGGGCCCTTCTATCATCGGGGTCCTGGGTAGTCAGTCCCATCCCATCACCCACTATGAAACCCCTAAGGGCAGTTAAAGTAATTACACACAGACCAAACAATATTTGCAATATTTGCACTGATTTTAGTCATACACAATACAATACCACATGTTTCACTATTGATGTTCATGAGAACACTCAGTGGCTAACAAACCTGAGTAAGATAGAAGACAACAAGACATAGGCAATATTATGAGAAATTGTGAGGTCATACAGGAGCCATGTAAAAAAAAAGAGAATGTATGCGGCAAGCGAGGAAACTCACGTAGAAACAGATGAAAAAAAAAAAGAAAATGAAGATAATAAAGATAAATTATAGGACAGAAAAGTCCACTAAAGTGGACCAAATGTAAAGTGGGATTCTGCTGCATGTATGATTGTGAATTTCTCTATTAATCAAGTCGATTAGCCTTTCAGTGTTCTTATGAATACAAAAGTGCTATATGATTAAACTCGATGCAAATATATTAATGTCACATGTAAATGTCATTGTGACCGTCACTGCCCTCACTTACTCTTTTAATGTTCCTGTTTGTAACTTTCATGCATTTAAATTATTTTATTAGATTGTTGATCTGTTCAGTACTATTACAACTGTTACAATTTTTATCCCTTTTTTCACATATGATTGATGCCTTCGCACAGCTGTAAATGTGTGTTAATTTCTCTTAGATTATTTCTCTCCACTTGGAGAGAAGAAAGTGCCGGTGCATCATTCCGGTGTGTTCTGCCCGTGATAAACCTGTGTAGCGATTTTTAAATAAAAGCCATTTATAGCTTTCTCATCAGAAAGTGCCTGAAACTTAGTGATTTTGCTTGCATCTTTCACAGACAATTGCTTTGAATATGAAAGTGTGAGAAACTGGAAGTGTGGTATGAGAGCGTGTGAAGATTTCGCACACTCAATGCGTGAGAGTTGGCAGTTTTGTATTAGTTATTTCATCCTAATAGAATTGTCATAAAATGGCACCTAAAAAATTGTCTTAAGTCTGTAGGTAGTCAGGGTTGAGGTTTGTTGAGGTAACCTGAATACCGAAAGAAAACCCATAAGGATGCTGGGATCCACAGCTTCACACACACAGGAATCTGAGCTCAAAGCAGTAATAGTAACCACTGTACTGCTACTGAACAGCTACTGAAAAGATTCAGTAATTGCATTATAGTATATAGAAATAGCTTCATTTCACATTAAAGGAAGTTTTGTTTTGAGATGAGTGTGTACATGTACAATGTAACTAACAGCTACTTTCTCTACCATTATAACAACAAAGCAATGCATTAAAAAAAAAAAATAATAAATAAAACGGAGATATTCAGATACTCAGCCTTCACTTACACTCACTGATTCAGTCTTTACTGACACAATAGAAGAAAAACAATGTTACTGATAGGTGTTGAGACAGCCTCAGATGGTGTCCCTCACTAACCATGCTGGACCTGTGCGTACACACTCTCCTCTTGCACTTTGGGCATCTCCTTCTTTTTTTTGTCTGGAGTGTTAAACACCAGCTCACCATACTGCACCTCACACTCTTTTTTCTTCTTCTTTTTCTTCTTCTTCTTCCTCTGGCTGGGAGGAGTGATCACCATGGCATGTTCTACGGCATCATCCTGAGATTGGACTGACAAAAAGACAGAAACCACAGAAATATAAGCTTGATTTTGCTTTTAAATACATTATAGTTATCTACATAACATTAAGCAGGCTTTTAACTTATGAGAAAAAAGGCTCCTGGATGAGTCGTTGTTGTGTCTTGGAGTAATTTTATAGGCCAGCCATTCCTGAGAAGGTTCACCACTGTTCCAAGTTTTTTCTGTTTGTAGATAATAATGTCTCTCACCATGATATGCTGGAGTCCCAAAGCCTTAGAAATGATTTGGTTAATACATGTCAATTACCTTGTTTCTTATCTGTTCTTGAATTTTTTTTAGATTGTGTTGCTGTCTGAGAACTTTTAGCATGCTTCGTTTTGTCAGACAGGTTGTGACAAGTGATATCTTGATTCAAGTAGTAGTCAGGTCTGGGTATGGCAAGTGAAATTTAACTCAGCTTTCCAAAAATCACAGTTCATTTATGACTTTATCTTTGTGTAATATTCAAATTTCTTTGATGATATAACTCATTTAATGGGGACCATTTAATGTAACACCGGGTACAGGCTTCACAACCTGCTTTAGCAAAGTTATAGCTAAATTAACTTACCGTACTGCACATCACCCTCTTTCTTCTCCTGACTGGGAGGAGTGTCCACCATGGCATGCTCTACAGCATCATCCTGAACTTGGACTGACAAGAACACAGGAACCACACAGAGAAATAAACGATAATTTGAACATGAACATTGAACAGGAGAAGGATAAGATTTTGGTTGCATTGACAGAGGTATGGCTTTTGGTGCCAGCAGATGAGATTCTTGAGTATTTCAAAAGATACTGTTTCACATACAAGAGACTCTTGGAGTTTACAGAGAATGGTGTGTAAAACAAAAATTCTGTGGGTAAAAACAAGTTTACCATGGAGCAGGTTATATATTTATGTTCCAGTTCTTGTATCTTACATTTGTTCCTGATTTCCCATAATTGCTCTCATGCATTGGTACATTTTTTATGGTTCTATTTAATGTTTAAACCCTTACGACTGTTTGTTGGTTTGTTTCACTTCTATAAGAAAATCTGCACTTGTACCTGTTTCACCTCCACATACAGTATCTGAGAAAACGTTCTTTATTATTAGTAGTAGTAGTATATTAGTCTCATCCGCTCTCACATGTCTAATATAAACCAATAACCACTAGAGTTTATTAGGCTCAGTTAACGCCGCTTCATGTTATTAGTCACTTTGTGTTTATACTTAATGAATTTATATTGCAGTGACTGTCAAACCTATGAGCCTCCTGTTCAAATAAATGTCAAGCAAGCTTCTAATAAAAACTGATTAATGGTGATTGTTTTCATAATGTCAAACTTGGGTGATCAAGATGAGCAAGTAATATATACAGTATGTATATGAATATGTATAAACTTTTATCTTTGTCACATCTAAACCTGTGGGATGTGTTTAACTTAATAGCAGAGGAAAAGCAATGATTAATCAACTACTCAACTAATAAAAAAAACATTTGGCAAAACTTGGTCATTTTCATGTTTATATATTTATATAAAACCATAATTTTATTATGCAAATTGGATGTAAGTGTCATAAACATTAAATGTTTGGTTTTTAAATTAAACTCATGGATGGTATTGCGTCTCAGGGCTCTTTGGATCACTGAAAAGAATCTCAGACACGTGTGATAATTACTTTGCCAGATGAGCCCAATTAAAGGAAAAGTACTGAAGAAGGTTGTTCCACATTATTAAGCAGGCCACAGGTTTCAA
>JAQQZT010000008.1:21832056-21843219 GCA_030068275.1 Clarias platycephalus | reverse complement strand
CGCACATTTACAGCTTTGTCCGTACGCAATGTTTTAGTATGAATTCAACGCAAGTCTTTGTACATGAGGCCCCTGGAGATCACAATTTCTCTCCACAGTCTGATGTTGATTGATTTCTAAACATTAACTAAAATGCCTGTCCTGTATCTATACGAGTCTATATACGTATTGCTCTGCAGCCACTGATTGGCTAATTGGATAGCAGCATGAATGTGGATCAAAATGGACAGTGAAAATACATTGTATCATTAATCATCTTGCAACTAGAAAGTAAAATAAGTGCAACTTTCTGACCTTCTTTGTTCATAAGAGCTTGTTTCTTCTTGTACATGTAGAACATTATGATGTTGAATAGTAGGAATGGCATGACGAGAAGCACACAAACATACCCCAGGATATTCAGAATGTAATCTACAATAAGGTTGAAAAAAAAGAACATTTCAGACAGGTAAACTTTCAAAGAGCAAAGAGAAATTCAGGCTTGTTGTTTACAACAACGATGCTGCAAGTGGTAATGAAAATCAATAGAATTTTAGCTCAGAGGTATACCAAACAGGGGCCTGTATTTATCATAGCATAGTTTGAATAATCATATGCAAAGTCAGATTGATTGAATTTATATTTGAACAATATCTTGTATTAATGATGGGAGAGTCAACACACATGTAAACCCATCTCCAGTGTGTCTTAAAGACTTTTAATTGGGGTTGATTTCATGCATAAAAATTATTTATAGTCCTTTTCAAGTTGTGCCTAATGAATCTTTGCAGTGTCATCAAAACCAGAATATGACTGTGCCATCATGGAAGAAAAAAAAAAATGCATTGATGAAATGCATTACATTCAGGTCATCAGCTGACTTAATTGTCTGCTTTGGCTTTTTGCTGAGCCTAGACCTGAGAAACTGAAGCACCGCCAGATCATAACACTGCCTCCAGAGACTTGTACAGTGGGAACTATCCTTGGACAGCGTTCTGACTGAACAGTCATTGTTACACTGCTTTGTTATTACGTCATAGAGTTCTCACGACAACCTCTCCAGGCTTGCGCTATGACCATGGTAGGTCCATACCACTTGCATGCAGCAGATTATGAATGCGTCGGTCACATTTAAAGAATTTAGTACTTACCCTGGATAGAATTTCTCACACCATCATTTTGTGATGAAAAGCACCGTGTTTGCAATGGTATTTACACAAACCCGCTGAACTCAATGACAACATAGTAAGCATGTGATAAGTGACTTTCTGGTAAGGGCGTGGTGCGATCTGATCAGACATAGTAATAAATTGGTTTGATCTCATTGGGCCTGGTGAGAGTGTGACCATGTGTGGGACACACAGAGAACCTGGAATGGATGGTGCTAGGAAGTAGTAGTAACTTTATAAATGATTTTTTTTTTTTTTTGACCCAATTATTTGATAATTATTATTTAAATAGACAGACTTACTAGGACACATCTGGAGTTCAATGTAATCGCTGTCATGGCTGACATGGTTTTGTACATGGCAGGTTACATTTTCCTCATGGATTTTATCCAGTACCAGAGTGCTACTCCCGTTCTCAAACCAAGTGACGAATCCAGAAGACCAGTTGAAGGAAAGGTTGTCTCCATCAGCCGAACAGTTCACTCTCCAGACCGTAGGAGACAAGCAGCTGTATGACATTTTCACTGAGGTCACCTCAGCTGCAGATTACAGAAAGTACAAATTAAATAACTGTCATTAATAATTTTCACTCGTGTTTAACACAGATAATCTTGAAACTTGACACAGCAATTTGTCAACTGGATTTCTTTGTCAAGATTTATTTAAAAAAAAAATAATAAATACATGCTGCACTTATTTTCTTTTTTATAATTACATTATTAGTTGCAACATCTCCAAAACAATTGAATAGAAATTGTTCAGTTATGTTCTAAAAGCTATAAACAGTTATTCCTCCACTTTTTTAAATGTGCTGTACAAAAAAAGTGCTGACACTGCATCAATTATCATACTTTTGTCTTTTTTATTGATTTAAAGAATCAATTAGTTGTTACTATGAAAATGGCAACACATTAGCACAAGTGCATTAATATAAACCTGTGACCTGAATAATAGCCAGAGCCACTGTCAGAGCTGCTGTTATAGAAAACATCTTCAGATGAATCAGATTTGAGAACTCCGCAGACTCCATTCATTTGTACCACAGCTTTAGTTATAGAATACATTTATATAGGTGAGATGTTGAAGTGCATTTTAAAACTATAAACGGTTCATGTGATTAGACAATGTGAGGTCTTACCTTCAATGTTCAGCTGGAGAGTATAACTGCCTGTACTCTTCCCATTTACATCAAAGGTGTGTAAAGTGTACGTTCCATTATCACTCCTTTGTGTATTGGATAGGATCAGAGTTTTATTATAATAAAAAAACTGCCATCTTTTAATATATGGTGTTAGTGGGAACCAATGGCGATATACAATATGCTTGGTAGATGTCCTGTCTGTGATCGTTAGGTTAAACCCAGCCACCCGGGGCACTTGCAGGTGTAATTGTTGCCCGTGAGCTACATAACACTGATTACTCTGATTAAGTCTACAGACAACAGGATCCTGAAACAGCAAACCTGAATAGAAAGGAAAAAGTGGGGGAGGCTTTTTGTTAATTACTATTTAAAAACACACCTCTCATGTAAACTTCATTGCATTATGACACAAAATCTGGAATTCAGTGCTTTGGTACAATGTCTAAATACAGAAATAATATGTCCTGCCGTATTTATAGTTTGTAATTTGTTTAGGGGAAAACATAATTAAAAGTAAAAAAAAAAAAAAAAAGATTCAACTACACAAACTGAGAACTCTATAACAGATAAACCTTTACCAAAAAAGAGGAGTACTTAAATACCATGTGTAGACATAAATAAATGTAGTCATATATTCATTATGTTAACAATGATTAAATAATATATATTAATTTTAATGCTAAAAATTATAAACAATTAAAAGACATGACCATAAATAACTTGACTATAATAAGATGATCTAAAATCTTCATGAGAGTGTACATCACTACAGTTTGAAACTGGACATGATTCCTTAAACACACAGTAGGTAAGCAAAGAATCATTAGCAATGGGCTATACAATGTTGTCCAACCTGGCAAACAATATTTTCTGGTGGTTAATTGTCTATAATTTTATCCTTTAATTCACAGATTAAGTGTCAGGCAAATATACAGTATATATGTGTTTCTGTAAAGAATGTACAGCATTACATAGGAGATTTTCTTTCTCTTAACTATAGGACAATATTCTTGCCTAGGAAAAATCTAACTATATTTTTTATTAAATATTAATACATTTCTTTAATGTCCTGAAGCAGCTTTACTTTATATTTTTTTTATCTGACTAATCTTAGTAGGCATCCTGAGTGTTAGGATTGTGGATTATGGATTTTAGGACAAACTATTGTTTGAGTAAAACCATACACAAATTAAATAATACAGCAAACCCCCATGAATAAAAAGACTTTTTCATTCTAAATGAATAACGTTTCTTCATGAAACCTACCTGAGGCAGCTCCCATGAAGATTAGCAGGATCCCAACGATGTCCTGCATTTTATTTCTCGATAAGTCTGGAGAAGAGAGGCAAAAACAGCTAGAAACCCACAAACTAATTAAGGGAAAGTTTTGCAATAACGTTCTCCCTGAAATCTCTTACACTAACTCACACACACCACAACATGGTAAATCTCATCCCTACCTACATACCCATCAATTGGCAGCAGCCTGTGACCACAACTAAGGTACAGTACGAAAGTGGACACAGAAAGCTAATGAGACTTTGCAGGGCGGCTTTGAAGCAACAAACTGGAACCCCCTCTGTGAGCCGCAATGAGATGACATAATAATCGACTCCACAACAGTGATCAAATCCTTTTTGGCATCACTATGTTTTAATGATTATATCTCATTATATAAAGGGATTGTGCAATAGTGAGTGCCATATCTTTTTACAGCACAACCTAGGCAATATGATGAAATTAAATTCATTTCATTTTAACCAGCTATACACACAGACTGAGTAAAAAGTTTCTTTTTTTAAAATCTGATAGATTAAAAAAAAAAATTGTCAAAAAACAGATTAAATCTTATATAGATTAAAAACACAAATACAACAGATCCCATATTTAAAAAACTATATTGTCTAGGCAGATACATTTATGATCAAACTAATTATTGTAAAACACACACACACTAAATCTTGTTTACATTAACATTAACAAAAGAAAAAAAAATCTTACATTTATTTCTTTTAGATTTTTCATTTATGATTAGACCTTTTTAAATGAATTATTTGCCTTATTTACCTTATTAGCTCTCACACTGAAACAGAGAAATAAAATCTAATCCCAAGTTGTTTGCAGTATTTGCCATGCTTTATGACGCGCAGTGCCTGTTCCGTTTTACGCACTTAGGTAACAAAGGCAAAAGAACAAACACGTTTTTTATGGGTGGTTTTGTTACTATGAAGCTGAAGCTCCGAAGCTTGTATAGAGCAGAAGGGGCGTGTCCAAATAAAGCCGCTATTCGAGGCGCGTGTCGGGTCCCTGAGAGTCACGTGACCATTGACAACCGAGGCTTCGCGTTTGCCGGAATCACGTGACTCTTCTACTTGTTTAAATAAAGGCTCGCGCACCTGCAGTATCACTGTTGTGAATCATTATATTGGAGATTACCTTTATTCCCAAATAACGATTTAGGATTGAAATTTTTTTTTGCAATTTACTACGGACTATATCTAATACATTAGATATAGTCTAATAAACTCCAGTTATTGTATCTAGGTTTTTTGCTCTCTTTTTTTACCTTCCTCAGTTAATTGTCTTTATTGTGTGTTTTAATCATTTGATTTGTGTACTAAATCCTTATCACTGGTGAATTCGTATATTCTGTTCAAATATTCCAAACACTGGCTTGTTAGCTGTATTTATGTTCATGTTTAGAATAAAGAAAAGGACTTCCCTATATGTTGTTCACTTTTCATTTCTGAAGAAAAATCTTCATTTACTTTTCAAATATTCAGAGATGGAGATTATAATAGGTGACTATAACTACACGACTGTCAATGATGAATTCAACATTATTTGCAGATACAACATGTACATGTTAATTGGGCTGCTTTTTTTTTTTTTTTTTTGTTACACAAAATTTGCCCACTAGATGTCAGTATAGTGAGCCCTTAAATGAAGCTTCATGAAATGAATCTTTTGGTGAATTAATTGGCTGGGAAGCCTCGACACCTAAATGAGGATTCATCTCATCATCACTAGAAACATATATCTGGTCAAAATAAGCAATTCAAGGGTATTTGCACATTATTGTGCAATATAGCTTGATTTAGTTGATTTTATTTCTATACATCAACAATAATAATCATATAAGAATTTTTGTGAGTTAAACCATTTTTGCAAGGCCATTCTTATATTTTGGTAGCGTTAAAATCTACACTTTTTAAAAATAAATATACATTTTGTTCTACAAGACATTATGAAACCCAACTGCAGTGTGTGCACTATGTCTCCTCTGTCATCACACGCCACAGCACATGATTTGTGTGTGTGTGTGTGTGTGTGTGTGTGAGAGAGAGAGAGAGAGAGAGAGAGACTGGTGTGTAGTCATACAAAACTGCAGTACTATTAAATTAAATAATTTCATTATTAATGTTTATGTGGATTTTTTTTCTACTCTTCTAATCATCTCCAGATAAAAGTCATGGAACGGATCAAATGATAGTTTTGATACTAGTGCCTGTTTAAATGCATGTGTTTTGTTTTGATGTTTTGTTTCCAAGTTGATCCAAATAAGTTTATATTTTGTTAATAAAACTGTTCTTGAAAATTCGACTATAAATTCGACTATAAAATATTATGTCGTTCATTGATAAAATCTGGATTAAGGATATTTTATTTTATTTAGTTTTATTTTTTTTTTTTTAATTTTTCAGTTTCCCCCCTGAGGGATTGCCACCTTATTGTGGTCAGGGGGTTTGCGTGCCTCAGTGACCTTAAGAGCTATACCAGCAGGAGCTTAGTCTTCAAGTGGGACACCCAAGTTGGACAGGTCTGAAGATAGAGGCCTGACAAAGTGCATTCCATTTCTTCAGGCACAATCCATGCAGCTAACAACACAATTCAACAAGGATAATACTGTTACTATAAGCACAGGGGGAAAAAACTGTGCTCTAACATGATGTGTACACATGATGCCCCCTTCACATTTCTGACTTACCCCCCCATATGTGCCTGTCTAGAACCGGCCCTCATTCAACCACTGCATTAATCTAAATATACCCAGGTTGCATATAAAAGGAATCAGCACTCGTAGTGGTCCATTTTTTAAATAAAATATCAAATAAAAATAGCATAAATAAATAATGGGTTGTGTACAGAGTGATCGTAAAAACAATACAACACATCAGTGGCGGCTGATGCAAAAAAGAATTTGGGGGGCGCAAACTAAATTAAAATTAAACTTTAAATAATCGCCTGTAAATAGCCATTTATCAGGTGATTAAGCATCATTACTACTAGTATAAAATAAAAACCATTTAACATGTCTTATGGTCATGAGGTTTGAACCTGGGATTTTCTTATCAGTGGTTCAACACCTTAACCACTGACTTTCCCCTTAATTTGACCAATAAACTTAGTTTGATTAGTCTGATGTGTGTCAGTCTTCATGAAACATCTTGAAATACTGGATGTAAAAGTAAAAGCTTGGTGAGGAATGATGGCATTGTCCCATCAACGACATCATTAACCCCTCTTAGGGACGTCATTGACATACAGCGCGAATGTAAGATTGGATGGCGTTCTGACTGAACAGTCATGGGACACTGCATTGTTATTACGTCAATAAAGTCCTCACAACAACCTCTTCAGGCTTGTGCTATGACCATGGTACAGTAGGTCCATACCACTTTGTAGAAGGCTGCATTAAGTTAATATTACATTCTTGTGGAGCTTAACACCTTTATGGCATGCATGCAGCAGATTAGGAATGCATCTATCACATTTAGAGAATGTAATACAAAAACTGCATAGAATTTCTCACATCATCACTTTCTGATGCAAAGCACTGTGTTTGCGATGGTAATTACACAAACCCACTGACAATATAGTAAGCACGTGATAAGTCCCTGGTATCCCGTGGTGCATGGTCTGATTGGACATAATGTAGTAATAACTTGGTTCGATCTCATTAGTCCTGGTGAGAGTGTGACCATGTTTGGGGACAGGAAATTAGTGACATGACAGGCTAGGACTTGAACAATTATTATTTAAATAGACGAACTTACCAGGACATTTGTGGAGTCTAACGGAATCGCTGTCATGGCTGACATGGTTTTGTACATGGCAGGTTACATTTTCCTCATGGATTTTATCCAGTACCAGAGTGCTACTCCCGTTCTCAAACCAAGTGACGAATCCAGAAGACCAGTTGAAGGAAAGGTTGTCTCCATCAGCCGAACAGTTCACTCTCCAGACCGTAGGAGACAAGCAGCTGTATGACACTTTCACTGAGGTCACCTCAGCTGTAAATTACAGAAAGTACAAATAAAAATATTGTTGCAAGCAACGATAAGTGGGCCCAAACACCCTGCGCCATCGCCCACAAAATAACCGGCCTCCTGTTAAGTTGAGCCCAGGACATGCAAAGCAAAAGTTGTTCGGCTCAATGAGCTCTAAATGTGTACAGAGTTTCGTGTGCATACGTGCAAGTGTGTATGATCTATGCAGCAAAATCTCGTGTGGGGGCCCTTGAGGGTCCCAGGCCACGCGACTCTCAGGCATCCTAATGGCAACAGATTCCAATTTTCATGAGTTTTTGAGCATGTTAAGACCCCCAAAAAGCCCAAAAGTGTGGGGGAAAAATCCTAAGGAAAACAAGAGGGTCCTGCGCACCCTATAGTGCTTGGGCCCTATAAACTGTCGTTGCAAAACAAATTAAAGATGCCATCAGTTATGTTCTAGAAGATATAAACAGTTATTCCCTAACTTGTTACCTCTTTTAAATGTGTTGTACAATAAAGGTGCTGACGCTGCACTGCATCAACAATTATTAGACTTTTTTTTATGATTGATTTAAGGATCCTATCAATTAGTTGTTACTATGAAAATGGCAACATATTAGAACAAATGCATTAATATAAACCTGTGACCTGAATAATAGCCAGAGCCACTGTCAGAGCTGCTGTTATAGAAAACATCTTCAGATGAATCAGGTTTGAGAACTCAGCAGACTCCATTCATTTGTACCACAGCTTTAGTTATAGAATACATTTATATAGGTGAGATGTCGAAGTGCATTTTAAAACTACAAAGGGTTCATGTGATTAGACAATGTGTGGTCTTACCTTCAATGTTGAGCTGGAGAGTATATATGCCTTTATTATTCCCCTTTGCATCAAAGGTCTGTAAAGTGTACGTTCCATTATCACTCCTCTGTGTATTGGATAGGATCAGAGTTTTATTATCATTAACAAACTGCCATCTTTTGATATACGCTGTTAGTGGGATAACATGGTGAGGCCTATATTTTAAAATGATATAATCGGTAGATGTCTTGTCTGTGATCTTTAGTTGAAACATATGCACCCGGGGCATTTGCAGGTGCAGTTGTTGTCCCAGAGCTACATAACACTGATTACTCTCAGTAAATCTACAGACAACAGGATCCTGAAACAGCAAACCTGAAGAGGAGGAGAAAAAAATGGGCGGGATGAAATAAAAAATAATAATTTCTAAATTTAAATTCAGAAACTGTGAAATCAGTTTAAAGTTATTAGCAAAATAAAGTCTACAAGCTTTACCAAAAAAAGAGAGAGAGAGAGAGAGAGAGAGAATAATAATTAAATACCATGTGTAGTCATAAATAAACATAGCCATATTCATTATGTTAACAATGGTTAAACCATGTGAATTTTTTATGCTGAAAATTGTCAAAAGACGTAACCATACATAACTTGACTATAATAAGATGTTGTGAAATCATTATGAAAGTGTACGGCACTAAGTTTGAAACTGGACACGATTCCTTAAACACACAGTGGGTAAGGAAAGAATCATTAGCAATGGGCTAAACAAAGCTGTCCAACCTGGCAAACAGAATAATTTCTGGTGGTTAATTGTCAATTTTTATCCTTTAATTCACAGATTAAAGGTCAGGCAAATATACAGTACTGTATATCTGTGTTTCTGTAGTGGATGTACAGCATTACATACAAGATTTTCTTTCCCTAAACTATAGGACAAAATTCATTCTCAGAAAGAAAAAAAAATCTATATTTTTGTATAATATTAATTAATTTCTTTAATGTCCTGAAACAGCTTTACTTTATATATATTTTTATTTGAATAATCTTAGTAGGCACACTGGGTGTTAGGATTGTGGATTATGTATTTTAGAACAAATTATTCTTTGAGTTAAACCATACATGAATTAAATAATGCAGAAAACTCCCATTAAAATAAATAACTTTTTCATTCTAAATGAATAACGTTTCTTCGTGAAACCTACCTGAGGCAGCTCCCACGAGCATTAGCAGGATCCCAATGATGTCCTGCATTTTATTTCTCAGCAGGTCTGGAGAAGAGAGGCAAAAACATCTAGAAACCCACAAACTAACTGAGGGAAGGTTTTGCAATAACATTCTCCCTGAAATCTCTTACACTCACACACACCACAACATGGTAAATCTCATCCCTACCTACATACCCATCAAATGGCAGCAGCCTGTGACCACAACTGAGGTATTAAGGTGGACACAGAAAGCTAATGAGACTTTGCAGGGCGGCTTTGAAGCAACAGACTGGAACCCCCTCTGTGAGCCCCATGGAGATGACATAATAATCGACTCCACAACAGAGTATATTATAACCCTTAAAGCTCAGAGCGGGGGGGTTTGGCATCACTATTTTTTTTAATGATTATATCTCATTATGTAAGGCTTAGAGATTGTGCAACAGAGTGTCATATATCTTTTTAACAGCAAAGCCTAGGCAATGGTATGAAATTAATTTACTTTCATTTTAACCATCTATACACACAGACTGAGCAAAAACTAGTTAAATCTAAATCTTAAACTTTTTTTTTTATAAAATGTTGTCAGAACACACACAGAGATTAAACCTTATTTACAGAATAAAAACACTATACAATATATTTTTTAAAAACAAAAATCCCATATAAAATAAACTGTATTGTCTATAGGCAGATAAATTTATGATCAATGAAATTATTGTAACACACACACAATTTTACAAATTACAATTATAAACATTCATTCCTAAACGTGTGTAAATTTGATTTCAACATAAAAAACATCAACAAAAAAAAATCTCCAAAAAAACAATATTGTCTAAGTAGATTTCTACATTTATGATTAGACCTTTTAATTCACCTTTAAATGAATTGTCACACACACGCATTAAACCTTATTTACCTAATTAACTCTCACCTTACACCGAAACAGAGAAATAAAATCTAATCCCAAGTTGTTTGCAGTATTTGCCATGCTTTATGACGCGCAGTGCCTGTTCCGTTTTACGCACTTAGGTAACAAAGGCAAAAGAACAAACACGTTTTTTATGGGTGGTTTTGTTACTATGACGTTGAAGCTCTGAAGCTTGTATAGAGCAGCTTGTATCGTCCAAAGTTCGACAGAGAAGAATGCTACTTTATCATTTAATTATTTATCATAATAATTATTTATTTTAATTTGTATTAATTATTTTATTTTAATAAAGTCATTCAGTCACAATATTCCGCTGTATGTCTTAATATAATTTATTTACAATTTAAAAATATCTAAACTGTATTATGTTTATTTGTGTTCGTGTACACGGGGCGCCGGACGCGTGGCGCGTAAATTTTTGAAAAGCGTGTGATTTGAGGCTGAGCTCTAATTAGACTTTTTCAAATCATCCTTGGGGTGCAGCACTGTGCGCGCCGAACTCTCCCAGTTTTGTTTTTAGCGAATCAATATCGTTTTTAAATATTTTGGCTCATGTGATTGGCAGAGGTGTCAAGTAACGGAGTACAAATACTTCGTTACCTTACTTAAGTAGAAATTTGGGGTATCTATACTTTACTGGAGTAATTATTTTTCAGCC
>JAQQZT010000008.1:21792433-21816464 GCA_030068275.1 Clarias platycephalus | reverse complement strand
TGCCCTGGGTTGAATATGCCCACAACTCCCTAGTCTCTTCTTCTACTGGGCTGTCTCCCTTCCAGTGCTGCCTAGGTTACCAACCACCCTTGTTCCCCTCTCAGGAAGAGGAGGTCAGTGTCCCTTCTGCCCAAGCCTTCATTCGCCGCTGCAGGAGGACCTGGACTCAAGCCAGAAGAACGCTGCTACGACAAAGTAAATCCTACAAGAAACAAGCAGACCGTAGACGCTCTCAGGCCCCCAAATACAGGATAGGGCAGAGAGTCATGCTCTCCACCAAAGACCTTCCTCTAAAAACCCTCTCTCGCAAGCTTTCTCCCCGTTACATCGGCCCCTTCACCATAATCAAGACCGTCAATCCTTGTGCGGTTAAACTCTTGCTCCCCTTTACGATGCGACGAATAAACCCCACATTCCATGTGTCCCAGCTACGTCGTCTCGCCTCATGCCCTTGTGTTTTACGCTTCGCTGACGGACTCACGGCTTCCGACCCTCGCTCACGTTTCCGACCACGCCCCCCCCCCATTTCAATACAGTCATTATCCGCGCTTGGATTCATATCGTTCTGCCGCGACCCTCACCCTGACAAAAAGACAACCTAAGGACATGGAAATCATTTGATGTGCTTATATATGTCATTATGATTATAGTAAAAAGTGACAGAGAACATGAGATATCCAAAACCGTTCCCCTTTACCTATGTTCTGACCTCTCCATGATATAAATATGTCCAATGTTGTCCCAGGGGTAGATCAATGGTTAAAGCATTGGACTATGGTTCGGAAGATCCCAGGTTCAAACCCCACAACCACCAAGTTGCCACTGTTGGGCCCTTGAGCAAGGCCCTTAACCCTCAGATGTGTAATGAGAGTCGCTCTGGATAAGAGCGTCTTCTAAATGCCTAAATGTAATACTTAATTTGGATTAAAGGCAAGGTTTAGTTTCTAAAGAATTTTTATACAATTAATTTGACATGACTCCGACCTGCTAATGCCAATAAACACAACTGAGTGTGTTCTTATCTTGTGTGCAGTGTTAGAGCTCATTCGGCCAAGCAGTTCAGAGATTACAAATCTCTTGCGTCACATGTGAGGCCTACAAATGTATGGGTACAGGACTGTGATAACAGTCATTTGAACAAAGGTACAGTATGTCGAGTCAAACCTGTATTCATTTGCATGTGTCTTTAGAATTTGTTTTTACAGTCTAGTTCAGCAAGGCTACATAAACGAATGTGCAAATATGTTATTTATATAATTTAGATAGAGAAACAAATAGTGAATGACAGATCAATGCTCCTCTCAGATCAGCATGTGTGTTAGGCTACATGTAAATAAGTTCCTAATGTGGAAAGCTCCACACATTTTATTTTACTAACAAAGTAGTTAACTTATTAATTTATTTTATTTTTATTTATTCGGGTCAGGCACGCTCCTGTTTATTTTTTTTTTACCATTACGGTTCTGTGAAGCGCTGCTGCACTTTGTCACACAATAACGTCTTACCATGATTATGTATACAAATAAATTGACAAATGAATAATTATAACAGAAGACCTATATAGCAAATAGGGTGCCTTAACCTGACTGCTAGTGCAGATGAAGTGTGGTCTGGGTACAGCGAAACTAAACAAATAGCATGGTGAATTTTACAGAATGCATTGAGGTGTGATGTCACAGTGCCTAGACTACTAATGTAGTTTGCTTTCATACTCATAATGCTGCGATATTCTGATCAGGCAGGCACATGGTCAACTACAGATCAAGTCACTTAGTGACAACATTGTCCAGGCAATCAAAGAAAATGTGCTGCACCTGCTTGCATCTCTTTATTAAGCCTCTCAGTGGCTTCACAGGGAGCCTGAAGCTCATCCCAGGACACGTCAGGCACAAGGTGAGGTACGCCCTTGACAGGGTGGCAATCCATCACACATGCACACTTATTCACATACTACGGGAAATGTGGGGACGCCAATTCGCCTTGGACTGTGGGAGGAAACCGGAATATCCAGAGGAAACCCACCAAGGGAGAACATGCAAACTCCGCAGACAGACCTGAGGTGGGAATTAAACCCTGACCCTGGAGGTGCAAGTCACCGTGCTAACCACTATCTCATTGTGCTGCCATTTGAGGAAGAGTTAAAAAAGATGTCTGAAAAGAAAAAACATATTCAAAGATTAAAAAGAGAAAATATTTAAAAGAAGAAATTTTTTTTAAATGTGAGGAAAAGATAAAAAGAAATGCGGGGGAATCATTGGGAAAGTGTGACATTATTTATCACTTTTCGAGACACTTTTCTCAAAGTATTTTCCTAAAATGATTAAAATCTCCTTTACAATGGTCAAGTGGAAATACAATCACTGATGAACATACAGGATCAATATTAAGTGTCACACTGTACCAATATTCACATTCACCCTATCTGAAAAGAGAAAGGATAGAGAGAAGGTATCTGTTGCATTGCATTTATTATATAAAATATGTTAACTCTGCGGTGCTCCTGGCTTTCTCATGGATCTTACATGCTAACTCCCCAACATTCTCTTTCTCATTCTCTCTCTCTCTCTCTCTCTCTCTCGCCCTTGAGGTATCACTTTCTGGTTCATTTCAGGACAGATGTCAATACACTACTTCCTCTCTTTGTTCTTGGGGATTTCACCGGGAAATGTTTAAACAGGGAAATGTTCTTTGAAATAACAGTTGTACATGATGCCAGGGATTTATCTTTTGCTGTTAATAAACAATCCAACATGTTTGCTTGTTTGACTGTGGCTCTGCTAACGTCGATATTCCTAACTAGATCACTGTCTGCCATTTGAGGAAGAGTTTACTCACTTTTTTATTTTCTTCTTTTACATATTCATCAACTGCATGTGCAAGCAACTCCCAGTAATACTGGTAAGCTATAGAAAATCATCCCAACATTGTGGGTATAATCCTGTATTAAAATCCTTTAAAAAAGGTTTGGAGTACTACAGTGCAAGTGTTAAACCTTTAGACATACCTGGTGTTTTCGCTGTACTGCTCGAGGGTAAATGAGTGACCTGCCCATACGCAATCTCCTTGCCATCCTCAGATTGGGCTGTCAATAAAACACACCCACACAATTATTGTATAGAAAATACCAAAGGATTCTGGAATTTTATCAGGAATACCTTTACAACAGCACAATTCATAAGCTCATGAAAATACAGGTTAATACCTTTGGTTAATGTTCATATCACAAAATATACATGTGATCTCAGTGGTTTCTTTTTTCTTTTTTGCCAGATGGTCTGATTTGAATTGTAATTAAACATGCTTATTTCCTGAAATATGATCTCAAAAAACATGTCCACAGCAAATTTGTGTATGTTTATTGAAGTCAACTCTAAAGATTGTTGTGTCCGAAAACCCCTTTAGATCAGTAGAACCAACTGCCATCCCACAGTCCTGAAGATCACAATTTCCCCCCACAGTCTGATGTAGGTTGATTTCTATACATTAAGTGAAATGCCTCTATTGTATCTGGATGAGACTATGTATTATTACTCTGCAGCCATATGTCACTGATCACTGATTGCCCAGTCAAGGTATATTTATATCAGTAATCATCTCGCATTCTGAAAGTTAAAAAAAAGATAAGTGTAACTTTCTGACCTTCTTTGTTCATTAGACCTCGTTTCTTCTTGTATATGTAGAATGCTATGACGATTAATATGACGAGAAGTACACTAACAAAGCCCAGAGTGTACTCTAGAGTGTGCTCTAGAATAAGAATGAAAAACAAAATTTCAGTCATTTAAACAAAAGTAAAGTAAGATTTAAAAGAGAAATTCAGGCTCTGGGTGTTTACAACAACAATGCTGTAAGTGATAATAAAAACGAATAGAATTTTAGCTCAGATGTATACCAAACATACACATGTTTTATATGGGCCTGTATTTGTCATGGTATAATTTGAATAACCTTGTGCAATGTCAAAACATTTATTTCAGTCCACAGTCCTTTTTTTTTTTTTTTTCCCTTGTATTAATGATGGGAGAGTCAATCCACTTTATAAACCTTTCTCCAGCATGTCCCAAAGACTTTAAATGGGGTTCGGCTTCATGTATAACAATTATTCCTTCTTTTCAAGTTGTGCCTGATGAATCTTTGCATTGTCATCCTGGAATAAAGTGTGCCATCAGTGAAGAATGAATGGATGGGATTCAGTACATTCAGTACATTCACGTCATCAGACTTAATTTTCTTGCCACATAATGTTGCTGAGGCTAGAACTGACCAACTGAAGCAACCCCAGATCATAACACTGCCTCCAGAGGCTTGTGCAGTAGCCACTATGGATAATGGGTGCATCATTTCATGCACTTCCCTTCTTACACTGATGCGCACATCGCTTTGGAATGGGGTCAGTCTGAACTTATCGGACCACGTTCCAGAACTTTAATGGAAAGGCTCTCATGGCTGACATCATTTCTACATGGCAGGTCACATTTCCCATATGGTTTTTATCCAGTACCAGAGTGCTGATACTGTTCTCCAACCAAAGGATGAATGCAGAAGGAAAGGTTGTCTGCATCAGCAGAACAGAACTGTACACTTTTCTAACCTTAGGAACCAAGCAGCTGCCTTACATTTACACTAAGCTCACATCAACTGCAAGTGTAATAGAATGTTAAAATAACATAACTGTCATTAATGAATTCCATACTCCTGTTTCCTTCTATTCGGTGCTTAACACACATAATCTTGATACTTGACACATACAGGAATTTGCCAACAACTCCTTTTTCTTTTACAGATTACTTTTAAAAAAATACATGTTGTGCTTGTTTTCTTTTTTATAGTCACATTATGAGTTGCAACATCTGCAAAACAACTTGAATATTGCCATCACTTATGTTATAGCAACTATAAATAATCATTCCCTTACTTTTCTTTGCTGAACAAAAAAAGTGCTGACACTGGAGTCTCCTTCCGTAAATGTTAATGAAGTGTTCACTGTATGAACAATTATACCTTTTTGGTAACACAGTTTTCAAATAGATTTGAGAATCCTGTCAGTAAGTTGTTACTATAGAAATGCTAATACATTAAAACAAGTGCATTAATATAAACCTGTGATCTGATTAATAACCCAAACCACTGTCAGAACTGCTGTTATAGAAAAGAACTTCTGACAAATACAATTTCAGAATTCAACAGAATTCATTCAGTATCATTTAGTTATAGACTCATTTCAAATATGCTAAAATTAAAGTGCATCTTAAAACTATAAGAGATTTATGTGACTTATGAGAGTCCTACCTGTGATCCCCGTTTCAATGTTCAGCTGGAGAGTATAACTGTCTTTATACTTCCCGTTTGCATCAAAGGTCTCTAACCTGTATGTTCCAGAGTCGCTCCTCTCTGCACTGGTTAGTATCAGAGTTTTATTATCATTAACAAACTGCCATCCTGGGATATTTGGTGTTGGTGGGTTACTTTTTCTATATCTTATAATGGTACGGTTGGTAGATGCCGTGTCTGTGATCACTAGGTTAAACCTATCCTCCAAGGGCATTTGCAGGTGCAGTCGATGTCCGAGAGCTACAGAACACTGATTACTCTCAGTAAATATACAGACAACAGGATCCTGAACCAGCAAACCTGCAGGGAACAAAAAATGACCAGACTTTTAAAAATATTATTACACACTTAAACACGTCATGTAAAATGTATTGTATTATTACACCAAATCTGTAATTCAGTGCTTTGGTACAATGTCGAAATACAGTGGAACCTTGGATTGCGAGCATAATTCGTTCCGGAAGCATGCTTATATACTGTATCAAAACACCTGCATATCAAAGTGAATTTCCTCCATAAGAAACAATGGAAACTCAGATGATTCGTTCCACAATCCAAAATATTAATCTAAAAAAAATTAATACAAAATATAAAGTAAAAATAGGACAAATTAACCTGTACTTTACCTGCTGTGTTGGACAACCTTCACACACACACGTGCACATCCACGCATACAGCAGTTTATCGATAGAGACTCATGGACACACACACACACTAATATTAAGTCAATATTTATTTAAAAAATATCTTGAGGAACTCTCGCAAACCGGGTTACTTGCAATCCGAGGTTTCATAAATAACATTTCCTGGTGTATCTGTAGTTTGTAATTTGCTTAAATGAAAACCTAATTTGATTAAATAGTTTTTTTTTTCTTTTCTTTAAATGGTGCAAATTACACAAACTGTGAAGTAAGTCTAAAGTTATCAAAACAAAATCTACAAGTTTTACCAAAAAAAAAAAAAAACTTGAGCAGAAGTTTCATGATGTTAATCAATTTAAGTTCTGTATTTTAAAGATTAGCCCTCATTATCAAAAGACATAACCATACATACTGTAACTTGACTATAATAAGATGATGTGAAATCATCACAATAGTGTACAGTACTAAAGTTTGAAACTGGACATGATTCCTTAAACACACAGTGGGTAAGCAAAGAATCATTAGCAATGGGCTAAACAATGCTGTCCAACCTGGCAAAAAGATAATTTTTTGGTGGTTAATTCACACATTAAACGACAGGCAAATATACATCTGTGTTTTTGTAGTGGATGTACAGCATGGCATACGAGATTTTCTTTCCCTTTCTTTGGACAAGATTCATTTTCAGGAAAAATAAATTTTCTTTCTATATTTTTGTATAAAAATAATGTATTTCTTTAAAGGTTCACTTTATTTTTTTTTATCTGAATTGTATTAGTAGGCTCAATGAGTGTTAGGATTATGGATTTTGGATTTTAGGACAAACTATTGTTTGAGTAAAACCATAAACAAATTGATTAGTCCAGCAAACCCTTATTACAATAACTAACTATTTCCTTCTAAATGAATAACGTTTCTTCAGGAAACCTACCTGAGGCGGCTCCCATGAACATTAGCAGGATCCCAACAATGACCTTCATTGTTTTTCTTCTCGCTAGATCTGATGTAGATTAAAAACATCCAGAAACCCACAAACTCACTCCGAATGCATGAGACGTCTCTCTCACACACTCGCACCATTAGTCCTGGTAAGCAACACAGAGTGAAGCAATGAAAATATTTTACATGACAAAAAGGAGGAAAAGGGGAAGTGATACGTTTCTGTAATGCCTCACTTCCTGTTTTCATACCTAATGAAATGGACAGAATGTTACAATTGGTTTCAGTACTTTCAAAAGAATTTTAGTTTCATGTTTAATTTATTTCTAAAAATTCACTTGCCTGCCTTAAGGTAAATTAAAGGATTAGTACAGTAAGTTGCCATGAAGTAGATATTGTTTATTGAATAAAAAATAAAACATTGTTAAAAGAAAATAACCAATGACCTCGTTTACCACTGTATTTCAGCATGTTCTATTTTTATTGCTCTAACCACACACACAAACTCTCTAAGCTGCTTAGCTCTCACCTCTCTCATCTTCAATCACCAGAACAATCATTAGACAGATTTCCGACAGGTTTGGCTATTTTACCACCGGGGATGTAATGGTTAAAAAAAAAATGGTGGAAAAGATACGAATTACATGATCAATTGTATCCAACAAATTATTTGACAAATTATATGCAAGAGTGAATATCCCCTCACTTTCCCCTCTTAGCAGATCAGACAACAATGTGGTACAGTATTTCTCACCCCCACCTACATACTCATCATTCAGCAGCAGCCTGTTACTACAACAAACGTATAAACGTGGACACAGAAAGCTAACAAGACTGCTTTGAAGCAACAGACGGGAACGCCCTTTGTGAGCCCCATGGAGATATGATGTATATCAATAGACTCCATATCAGAGGATATTAACATCTGTGTAGACAACACCATCCATGCCAGGACAATAAGGTGTTTCCTTAATAACTCACTCACTCACTCATCTTCTATACGGCTGGAGCCTATCCCAGGAGACTTAGGGCACAAGGCAGTGTACACCCTGGACAAGGTGCCAATCCATTGCAGGGCACACACACATACACTCACACACTCATTCACACACTATGGCAATTTGAGAACGGTAATCAACCTAACCTACATGTCTTTGGACTGTGGGAGGAAACCGGAGTACCTAGAGGAAACCCACCAAGCACGGGGAGAACATGTAAACTCCATGCAGCTTGCAGAGACGGGAATCGAGCCTGGCCAAGAATCGAACCCAGACCTAAGGCGACAGTGCTAACCACTACACCACCGTGCCCTTTCCTTATAACAACCAATGGATTATGAGTTATCTGAAGGAGCTGCTGAACAGGAAGAAGAGAGCCTTCAGAGATAGGCATAAGGACATGCTGAAGTGGATACAGAAGCAACGGTAAATGAGACTGAGAGAGTTCAAAGATGCATACAGGAGAAAGCTGTAAAATAAGCTCCAGACAAACAACATGAGGGATGTGTGGTCTGGTATGAAGAATATTACCAGTTTTAAGGCCAAGTGACTAACAATAGCAGATCACACTCTTTATATCTCCATACACAAGTCAATTCAAGTAGGCTTTTTATTGTCATTTCAACCATATACTGTACAGTACACAGTGAAGACACCTAATTAGCTGACTAGCTAAGAATAAAATAACACCATAAATTAACAAAACTATCTAAGAACTATACAAAAGACAAAAAGACAGCAAAAGACAACATAAAGTCCGAGTGCAAACAAGCAACAAAACACAATGCAGTACTCTGTGACAATGAGTTGAGGTAGTGCAAGTAAATTGTCCATGAGATGATACAATGAAAGACAGTAAACATGTCTTGTTGAAGTAGCATCAAAGATAAAAAAAAATTGCTCTTGTGCAAATAACAGCTAATAAATATTGTGCAAGAAGCATTTGCAGGTTGGTGTGTGAAATTGTTAGATGGTGTTCTTCTGAGTGTGTGTGTGTGTGTGTTTGTGCGTTTGTCAGTCGAGTCCCACTGTACTGAGGTTGTTGTTGTTGGTCTTTCGGCTGCTCCTGGCAAGGGGTCGACACAGCAGACCATCCTATCCGCGCACAAGCTTGGCACAGGTTTTATGCCAGATGACCTTCCTGATGTAACCCTCCCATTTTTATCCAGGCTGGGGACCGGCACTGCATCCAGTGGCTGGGGTTTGGACATTGGCTGGGAATCGAACCCAGGCCCTCTGCACTGCAGGCGTGAAACCTACCAATGTTGAAGTGGAATGTAGAATCATATCCAGTTATGGCCAATACAGTGTGCAGAATGTGCAGAATAATTTGTGAAGTTCGCGGTTATAGTTATATGGTGTGCAAAATGTGCAAAAGTGCCACGTGTGATTGTTTGTGAGAAATCAGATCAGAGTGTTAAGTCCTATGTGGTGTTCTGGTTGAGAGTCTGTATAGCCTGCGGAAAGAAGCTCCTCCTCAGTCTCTATGCGTTGGCCTTCAGGGAGCGGAAGCACTTTCCTGACCACAACAATGAGAACGGTTCATTGTTGGGATGGCTGAGGTCCTTCACGATCTTCCTGGCCTTGGTCCAGCACCGCTTGTTGTAGATGGAGTATAGTTCAGGGAGCTCGGTGCAGATGATGCGCTCAGCTGATCGCACCACCCTTTGCTCGTCTGTCCCGCATGGTGTAATTCCCAAACCAGGTGGAGATGTTTCCCATCAGGATGCTATTTATGGTGCAGGAGTAGAGGTTCCTAAGCACCTCAGAGGGCAGTCTAAAGTTTCTCAATCGTCTGAGGTGGTAGAGACGCTCCCTGGCCTTTTTCACCATGGTGTTGATGTGACAGGACCATGACTAATAGTTGTTGTGCACTCCACAAATCTACCCTTTATGAAAGCGTAGCAAGAAGAAAGAAAGCCATGAGTCCCATTTGCAGTTTGCAACAAGCCATGTGGTGGATACCACAAACATGTGGAAGAAGCTGCTCTGGTCAGACAAAACCAGAATTTAACTTTTTGACCTAAATGCAATTAACACTCATCACTACATCACCCTGAATCCACTGTGAAACATGGGTCCAGCATCATTTTGTGGAGATACCTTTCTGAAGCAGGGATAGGGAATGTGGTCAGAGTTCATGGGATAGATAAATCCAAATACAGGCTTAGAAAAAAACATGACTGCAAAACACATGAAACTGGGTCGCAGGTTCCTATGTGGTGGCCTCAGCCATCTTCTATGGAATGGTTTGCTGGTGCAGCAGCATCTGTACTGCAGACAGGAAAAGACAGGACAGGCTAATAAAGAAGACCAGATCAGTTCTGGGGATTCCCCTGGACACTGTACAGGATGTGGGAGAAAGGAGGATGGTAGCTAAGCTATAATCATTGCTGGAGAATGACTCTCACCCCCTGTATGAAACAGTTTCATCACAGAGCAGCTCCTTCAGTGACAGACTGTTACATCCTGACTGTACAGTCACTCACTGCACACCGTCATTACTGTGATATACTGTTGGTGCAATATACTGTTGTTACAATACCTTTAATAAAAAATAAATACTTTCTGGACATTTCCATTTATTTCAATTTTTATTTCCATTTAAATTTGCTATTTTGTCTTTTGTACAGATAGGTTTTATTTTAAAAAAAATTTTTATTTTGTTCTACTTTCTTATAGTTTCAGCTATTTATTTCTCTTTCTTGTTTCTTGTTAATTGTTTTTAAATTTTTAAGGTTACAGGTGGTCGTATAAGCATTTCACTGCATATCGTACTGTGTATGAATGTATATGTGACAAATAAAATTTGAATTTGAATAAAGGTACCAGGCTTATCTTATTTTATATTATTGCCGACACTGCCACCAGGAGGTTGAACCCATAAAAAGTTTTAAGAGGAAGCAGTCTTCTGTGTTTTTGATCCATTTGGTTAGTTAAAGGGAAATTAGCACATTTAAACACTTAGAACAATAGAGAAACTGAGAGACATACCATTATCACAGTGTATCAAATTACTACCTGGTTCTCAAAAACTTTATTCTTCTGAAGAATAAACTAAAAATTTTAATTAGATGTCTGATATGCTTTTGTCAGACATGGAGTAATACCATGTTATATGGTTATAGAAATATTTCATAAGAAGGTTTGTCTTAGGTTTTGATGTGTGCTTTATGCAGTGTGTGCAGTGTTTTACAATTTATTGCAAAAATCTTCTTACCATCATGAATCTCAGCATCTTACATCCATTCATACACCTTAAAATCAACTTACACTAAGCAAGAACCTTGCTTAGCAACAGCACTTTTCATTCATAACACAATGAACTTTCAATAAGTTTAGACGCAACAGAATCCTGAAACAGAAAACTTTCCAAGGAATAAATTAGAAAATCAATGGCAAAAAACAAAGTGTTTTCTTGATTTACTGAGAAGTAAAAGCCATCAAATTCCACCAAATCAGCTTACAATTTGTTTATACAATATTATGTTCATTTAATTATATTTAAAAGACTAGATTATTGGTTATAATACTGTATATGCAAATTTACACATTGAATTATATTTGCATAAAAATGCACAATATTGGGGGGAAAAAGCAATACGGAAAAATACTTGTACAATAATTAGAATACAAATTCACAAAAAGTCATTTTTTTTTATTGTATAATTTTCAACTATAATAACTTGTCATTAAACTCTTAAGGACAGTTGATCTACTGATGTAAGAGCATACTTGGTGAAAGTAAATTTTCTTATGTTAGCTGTACTTGAAATGTAATAATGTAACCGAGGCATTTTGACAAACAAAAAACTACCCACAGCAGCTTCTGTTGAAATCAAGAGAAACCCAAAGATGACCTGTATTCTCATTTCGTTTGAAAACTGTCTTTGTGTCTGTTAGATAAATATCTTGATGAGTGATGAGCAACCACAATCGTAAGATGAAAGTGAGAGGAATTACCGTTGTTATTGTGATAACCATTTAACTCCTGTATTCTAAGAGATAGAGATTGTTGATGTTGTTGTTTTAACCGGTCAGTCGAAATCGACTATCGGTCACTTTATGGATCATTGCCCTCTGCACTCTCCGGTTTGACCACTTCTTTCAATTCCTGCATGGGTTTCTTTGTATAGGCCTTGATTATGTCCTCGTATTTTTTTTTTTTTTTTTGATGTCCTCTTCTTCATGTCCCAATGACTATGCCAAGCATTAATATTGCTTCCAGGGAATTAGTTCACATGATAGCAGTGGATACACATTGGAACGTGTCTGTTTTTATAGTAAACATAATACTGCACATTGCTATCCTAACTCAATTTTTTTTTTTTTTTTTTTTTTAAAGCGCATAAAAAGGGCCTAACCCTAGAAAACAACTGTTGAAGTGTGTCATTTTTGGTCCACTTTGTATGTGTGTGGGGGTGCCATTAATTCTAAAACCACCATTTTGCAGATCTTATTTATGATGTTATACATATTTTTAAACATTTTTAAATATTACCCTGTGTATGAGCCCAAAGCTATTACAATCTCAGAGTGGATGTATTATATATATTTGCTCCTTTTCACACATTTTCACAAAGGGTGCCAATAATTATGTTTTTGCGCATACTGATCACTCCAAAGCGCATCACTTTTATTATAGAAATGATGTCATTTCCTGCACGTCTCTCGCTCTATTCGAGCATATTTTAACAAATCCCGCCTCCTATGTTCGGATTGGCTAGAACCGATTCTCAGCCAATCCCAGCGCAGGAAACGCAACCAGGAGCACAAAGTAGTGTGTTGTACGCTAAAACGGGTAGGGGGAGTGTTAGAGAGAAAGAGAAAACCCACAGGAGTTGGTTGGTTCAGGTTGGTGAAGATGGCGAGTGGTGCGGGCTCTGTAGCGTCGCTCTGGACTGAAATTAACCGCTGCGGACAGAATGGCGACTTCACAAGAGCCCTCAAGGCTATCAATAAGAGTAAGTATTTATAATAATCATTTGTCTTTTTAATGTTCTCAGTGAAACCTGGCTTCCTGACAGCTGTTAGCTTGTTAGCATATCAGCGGAATGTAGCGTGCTAAGCTAATGTGACTCGGCGTGTAGCGGGTGGACGTTATATCGCAAGTCAGCTATTTATTTACAACTCAGAACAAATACATAGTTTTAACGACCCGTGTGGGTATTTTCTAATCGTCAGTGTCTTCCCGCAGTGTGTGAGAGACAGCTGTGTGTGTTGTGCGTAACTGGAGTGTAATGTAAAGGGGAATGAATGATTACGTGTCCATATTTTTCAGTCAGCAGGTTAGCACCGCCTCATATAGCACTGGCTTAAAGGAGAAAGTTCACCATGACGGAGATTAAACATATTTGTGATAGACATTGCGTGTTGTGCTCAGTGGTTCAGGTTGTGTTATGTTGCCTGGTCCAGTATTTTCGTTATTCTCAGGGGAACAGAGCGGTCGGATCCCGTGATGACGTCACAGAGGAAGGGGTCTTACAGTTACAATGGCGTTTAATAGGAGAGAAACATCCTATTAATGTTTTAATGTTCTCTCCAATAGGGCAGAAAATTCAAAAGGGACATGGATATGTGTACCCGAGGATAACACAGACAGAGAACTCTGTGAATGTATTAACAAGTAGCCCTCGTTCACGAGGAACGAGTCCTGGTTTGACTTGAACACCCCCTGTACAGTAGATTATTTTCTCATTGTATAGTATAATGCAGTAGGGATGGGAATCACCAGTCACCTCCTGATATATCATCATGATAACTAGGTGCCGATTCCATTAACATCGCCGTGCTGTTAGTATCACGATTTTATAAAATTTTAAACTTTCTTATAACATTTAGTTTTCTTAATTATTAAAAACCAAGTGCAACATTTAAACAATACAAACGAACTTTAAATGCAAGTGTAGCACTAAACTCTGTTGTCCTTCATAATTATTATTTCTAATCAAACTTGGCAAATAATTCATTTCTGCCACATTTGATGAAAAAGTGTAAATAATTTAGGGCTTCTAACGCACATGGTTTTCAACTAATTCGGGGCGGACCTGAGGCTTTTAATGCACACAAGTTTTAATAGTGTAACACCATAAAATGCGCTGCTCAGAAGCTTCTGTGCTTGGGACAGAATTGTTTATCTGAGGCTGATCACCAGTTATGGCCAATCAAATGGCAAATTCTGGTCACTGGCTGACCAACCAGTGCTTCTCTATTATAAACTGTAATATAAAAAAAAAATACGTGACTCGCCACACAAAAGAATGAGTGGGGGGAAAAACAACTTAGGAAATAAACCCTATAGGACAGTGTTTCACAAAGTGTGAGCCATGACTCTCTATTATGCCATCAGGGTGCTGCAGGAGGTCAACGTGAGATTACTTATAACAAATAAATATAGTTTATATCAGTAAATTTGGCTTAAAATCCATGAAAAATATTTGTGGTAAAGTATTTTCATTTAAAATTAATCAGATCTAAGAGCGTTTTCACATTAGGGCCCTAAGTCAGAGAACACTTACTTGACCCCAATGTCTGGGTCATTTTTATCAGTGGGAACACGACACTATTGTTCCATGCTCGTGAATCATGCCCAAGTCCGCTGGAAGAAGTGATTTTGTGAATGATAAGGTGGTCTCAGGCACGGATCGAATCAGATATGGAAGCCAATCTTACCTTAACTGTATCAGGCATCTGTCTCCTCCGAAATCTCACACGTAGCACATGCCAATCTCATCCTCTGACCTACGCAGCCATGGCTGATAGTCAGAAGGCATGCGAGGGCACAACTCATAACGCTTTTTTGTATTGGTTTTGCTTTTCCTTTCTCCCCGAAATCTTAGCAATATTAGACATAGTCCTCTGGGTGCATACTGCCACCTGCTGTGTCAGAGGGTAAAATATGCATGTGTACCCGAGGATAAAGAAAAATAATAATGTGAACGCAGGCCAGTTGGGGAGGGGGTGCAGTCGTTTCTGGGCACAGTACACATGGGGTAAAAGCCCCCTAATATACCAATCAATGAGATTTAAACAACTTAATTTATCTTAGTCCCATGTGTTTGTCATGGTATGATTTTAAAGTTTTGGGTGGGCCACCGAAGATTTAAATTTTTCAAATTGGACTGCAGCCTTGTTAAATTTAGGAATGGCTGATTTTAACTTTTTTTGTCTGTATTGTGCCCTTGTTCTCTCTCCAGTTCTCCACGAGAATAAGGACGACGTGACGGCGCTGTGCTGTAAAATCGTGTGTCTCATCCAGACTGGTGGCTTCAAGGAGGCTCTCAATGTCATCAACACCCACACCAAGTCGCTCACAAGGTAAGCCCTGTATCAGGACCATCATTCTGCTGTGACAGATTATTTGATGCATATCACAAAAGTATAATGTGATGTCATCAGTGCTGTCTGTCTCCTCTGAAGTCTCTGTGTAGTATTAGTTAGTGAATTGTTATTTACTGAAGCATATTTAAATGTTCTATAATAGTATTAGCTGATTGAACTGTTGCAAAATAATTCTTTAAAGAGTATTGTAGTATTTTTTAGACGTTACACTGTCAAGATATAAAAAGTTGTAAACTCCAAGATTTAATTGACCCTCTTGAGAGCACAGTATGGTGGCAAATTCATGAGTGAAAATTTTCTCATTCTCCCAGAATGAAACATGCAGCATTTTAATTACCTGTTGTATCATGGAAGAAAAACTCCACTGATGTAATAACCTGGTCAATCAGTATATTCAGTTTGTGCAGTGGGCACTAAACAATGATGGTTGCATCGCTTCATGTGCTTCCCTTCCTACCCTTACGCACCCATCGCTCTGTAATAGGGTCAGTCTAAACTCATCAGACCACATGACCTTTTATATTAGTTGCTCCAGAGTCCAATGTTTATGTTCTCTAGTTAAGTGTTTTTTTTTTTTTTTTTTTTTTTTTACGTGATTAGTCTCACTAACTTATGGCCACACAGCTGTTTAATCCCAATCCTGTGAGTTCTCAACACGTTGTGTATGTGGAAATGCTCTTATTTTCACTATAAAACATGGCTCTGATTTCTACTAACCATTTACCACATTTCTTCCGCAAAGGTGAAGGCGCAACACAGTCCTTATCCGATTTTAATAATGTGTTGGACAGTTCTTAACCCAATTACAGGAATCTCCTTAATTGTTTTCTGTACTCAAGGCAGGTCAATTATTTAACCCTTTTTAAGTGATGATTAATTATTTTTTTTGGCTGGGCAGTGTAGCTTTTTTTTTTTTTTTATATCAAAATAATTTTTAGCAGCCCTAATGAGAATGTATCTCTCTCTCTCCGTTGTCAAATCAAGTTTCTGATTTCCGAGGGGTGTGCCCTCACTCCAGTTCTAGTTAGATCTAGTGTAATATAAAGTCTCCTATCACCCAGATTTGACCCAAGACCAGGAAGTGACACATATGTTCATAAAATCAATAGCAGTGCGAGGTTTGAATGAGATCTGTGCTGTCGGTCCACAGTGACATGATCGGGTTTGAGAAGGCATACTGCGAGTACCGGCTGAACAGAGTAGAGAGCGCACTGAAGACCATTGAGGGAATCTCTGAACAGACTGACAAACTCAAAGAGCTCTACGGCCAAGTGGTAAGAATGCTCACCGTATTGCACACAATAAAATGGTGGCCTTTGGCAGACCTGGGACATATTTTTCATAATCAGTGGTTTTTAGATAGTTGTTGCAAAGTAAGTTAAGATTATATTTTGTACAGAAATTGTGTTTGTGTAGCTGTACAGACTGGAGCGGTACACGGAGTGTGAAGCGGTGTATAAAGACCTGATCAGAAACTCACAAGATGAATACGAGGAGGAGAGAAAGACGAACCTTGCCGCAGTGCAGGCTGCACGGAGTACCTGGGAGAAAGCAATACCTGTGAGTCAAAACACAAGGACGATCACACACAGTTAGAATGCTACACGTTAGTTAACACACCAGATGGTTAAGGGAAAATCAGGAAGAATATATGATTGTTGTTTTAGAATGTAGATTAAAATATTTTTTTCTCTAATTAACTTCTATATAATTTGATTCACTGCAGTAAAGAATATGTTCTGTAGATGGCAGCAACGTGCTCTCTAAATGAATGGCTATGAGTAATTTTAATTTGCAGAAACAGAAAATCAATGAGTGAAATAAAAAAGAAGCCAAGACATAGCATCTACAGAAGGTGGAATATAAAAGCCACTGTTAAAAAAATTGCAGCAGTCCATTTACTTTAAGTAAATTATTAGGATCAGTACTCATCATAAAATAGCACATGACCTAGGTCATACGAGGCTTTTCTTGAAGCTTCTCAGCATTTGAGGGAATCCAAGATGTCTTAGTTTGAATATACAGTGCACTACAGATGGTTCACAAAGTATAATTTTGTTGCCTGCATAGTGCACTTGAATAGAAGGAGGAAAATAAAGATGAAGCTACTATATGTACAGAGACAAATCCCAATAATAAATGAAGAAAATACTCGACCATTAAAATTATTCTGCAGCATTAACAGATTGGCTGTTAACTTTAATTCATGCATTGGGTAAATAAATGGTTATTAATATTTTTATATGCCTTAGCAATAACCAAACACATTGAAAATCTGTAGTTGTACTTTAACAGAGTGCACTTGCTCACTTGCACCCTTGGTCACTATGTGCAGGAGGACCTGGGGCTGCCTGAGTCAACGTACGAGCTTTGCTACAATTCAGCCTGTAAGCTGATCGGCAGAGGCCATCTCTCTCAGGCCATGAAGAAACTCCAGAAAGCTGAAGGTCAGGGGTCATGTGACTTTTATTTAGAACAGCATGTCTGACTCGAGTGCTGCAGATTTCAGACTTTCACACCACAGCTAATTACTGAGGCATTTAAAGGGCAAATATGAAGTGAAACTTTAACACTTTGATTCACAGGAATTAGAAAGGAATGTTACATAATAGTACTTCATGATTTTGGATGGATATCAAAATTGTTAGTTACGTATATTCATACCACAACATACTTTTCTGTGTATTGTCTTTTATAATGGCATTAGTACTACAACCCTTAGCAGGTGACTGGGATTATTACTGCAATTTTCCTGTCCTTATTCTGTGAATTGTTGTTATGCTAATATAACATAACATAAGGCACGACGTTGTAGAACGACCTGATGTGATCTGATCCTGTCTTTATATTACAGAGCTCTGTAGGATATCTCTGTCAGAAGACTCAGTAAGTGTTCCTCCCACTAACATTTTCCATTTCCTTTGACATTTATTCATGTAAAATTCCACGCTTTCATCAAAGATAATTTATTATAATTTAAAGCAAGGAAGACAGAATCCGTTTTAAAATATAATGAGATGATTAATAAAGTTAGCATGTTTGTATGTATGGTTTGGATTTAACAGTAGCTGTGTGAACTGTAACTGTGTTGTGTAGGACATGACTGAGGAGGATATTGACGCTGAGCTTGCAGTGATCCACTCTCAGATGGCCTACATCATGCAGCTCCAAGGCAGGACAGAGGATGCGCTGCAGCTTTATAACCAAGTCGTCAAACTGAAGTGAGCGCACATACTGTAGTTTTACACGAGTTTCACTTATAAAGGCACTCTCATATGGTTGTTGGGTTTTAAGATGCTTATAAATGATTGATCATTGTATATTGTGACGTGGCATGTCTTCAAGTGTTTTATGCTAAGGGTATAAATCAATAACTTCTGACCAATCAGAATTCAGGAGTGCTCTAAAAAAGCATGTTATATAAACAGTTAAAAGCTAGTTTTATGACTGTTAATAACTCTCCTTCTCAGGCCATCTGATGTGGGTCTGCTAGCAGTCACTGCCAATAACATCATCACCATCAACAAGGTAATGCCATGTCTTAACTGATTAATTATACAGTCCTGCCGCTGAATATTAGAATATTATTTACAATGTGTTTTGTTTACAAGTTATGAAAGAAGCACAGACATTGGCACAGCTCATTGATAGTGTAACACATCATCTGCTTGTGGGTGGTGAGGTGTTAAAGTGGGTTGTTTTAGTTCATGAAGGCAGTATGTCTTTAGAAGAACGAAGCTGTTTTTCTACTGGTTTGAGGAATTTATTCCTCATGCGGTTTTCTAACACAATAAATATGCAGAGTTGTAAACTCTGACTTTAAGTGAATACACTGTCAAAAGTGGAAAATAAGTAGGCACAAACAAGTCATGGTTAAAATGCTGTTAATTATGTCAATGCAGTATACTCAGGACATCGTATCACGACCCATTACAGGTAGTGCCAGACTTACGAACGATTCGAGTTACAAATTGACGCAGATAAGAACGTCCCGTTCAGGAGAAATGAGTCGGCTTCACTGGTTTCAATGAATCGGTTCCGAAGCACGATTATAGAAAATGACAGTCCTGTAAAATTATTAATAATAGTTATTACATTATTTGTCACATGAACTTCATTATTTTTTTGCATATCCCAGCTAGGAAGCTGGGGTCAGAGCACAGGGTCAGCCAGGTTACACACCTGGAGCAGATGGGGTTAAGAGCCATGCTCAAGGGCTCAACAGTCGCAGCTTTGATCAGTAACCCACAGCTTTAACCGTTTGAGCCACCACTGGTTCCATTTAAAGCTGCCCAGATGGTGAATAATCCTAATTTTGTAAAAAAAAAAAAAAAAAAAAAAAACCTAACAAAACAGACTTCACAGTCCAATACAGTGGAAAACAGCACTGAGACAAAATTGCGTCCAGGTTTCCCCTGCGATTTAAAGGCTCAGAGACCACACTGTTACATTTCACTGTGAGATTTATTTACTTAGGAGTGATTACGGTTTTCGGCCATTTGATGGCAGTGTGAGAAAGATTTAGTCAAGTGGATTGGTATGCTTTACATTGTATATTTGTGTCAAAGGCGTATAAGACTCATTTTGTCAGCCATACGAACTGGACCAGAACTCGTTTGTAAATCAGGCATTACCTGTATTGTGTCATTACTATAACGTTTCTTAATATCACTAAGTTCTAGTAACAAACACGGCTTTGTGTCTCATCTGTGGTCTTGCAGGACCAAAACGTGTTCGACTCCAAGAAGAAGGTGAAGCTGATGAGCGCAGAGGGTGTGGAGTACAAGCTGGCCAAGAAGCAGCTGCAAGCCATCGACTTTAACAAAGCTCTGTTAGCAATGTATACGAACCAGGTAAACACACTGTGCTGATCACATTAACATTTTAGAGAAATGATTGAATGTGTTGAAGTTGTATCTGAACAACAAGCAAGATCGAAACAACCTCCGAAGTCCTGGAGCCGATAAATTACATCCTGTGAAATATGATGTAAAAAGTTAATCTAGTTATTTCACAAGAACTATGACTCCAGTGTTCAGTGTTTCTAATAATTCTAAAGAATTAACATTAATTCTAAATGTTGTGTGATTTCACAGGCTGATCAGTGCAGAAAGTTTTTGACAAATCTGCAGTCACACAACCCCGGACACCCACAGCCAGTTCTCATCCAGGTGGCTCAGCTGTGTCGAGAGAAACAGCACGGCAAGGCCGTGGAGCTGCTGCAGGTACGAACGCATGTGTGACCTCACCACAGCTCTGTGCATGTATACATAATATATTAGACATGCTGTATATTTCAAGTCAAGAAGTAACTCAATAACTTATTGCACAGTTGGAAGGGGAGTATGAAAGAATAAGGATATTAGGTTCTGGTGGCCGCGTCCTCATTTTAATTAGCAGACAAGAACCATCATGTGATCGTTCGGCATTGCAACAAATACATTTATTTTTATTTTCATTGCCAGACATTAACTAGACATCATCTAAGCTGTTTTAATAATATAAATACAACTAATTGCTAAAAAAAATTCCAGTGATGTATATTGTACTTAACCATTCGAGACCAAAATTTTATTTAGCTTTTAAACCCTGCCAGTAAGTTTAGCAGTGAGTAAAAAGTCTCTCTTTCTAGTCTTTTTCAGAAAAGCATCCCGAAAGTGCATCAGGAATCAAACTGACCATGGCACAACTCTACCTGACTCAAGGTTTGATTTTGTTGTGTTGTAACACACACATTCTGCACTTCTAGCATATTCTGGAGTTTACCCATGTTTTTTCTTGTCTTCTTGTAGGTCATGTGACTAAAGCCTGCGACATCCTGAGGTCAATCGAGGATTTTAAGCACAAACAAGGAATGGTACGATTTGCTATATCTACTACTGCAGTCCGCTCGTTTAGTAAAAAGTAGGCAGACACTTTATGTGAAGTTAAACATATGGTGTTTGTGATGCAGGTTTCTGCCCTGGTGACAATGTACACACACGAGGAGGACATTGACAGTGCTATTGAAGTCTTCACCCAAGCCATCCAGTATTATCAATCAAAACAAGTAAGACAGAGTATCTGTTTTCATACCCAATCCACTATGAAGAATTTTAAGAATCAATGACAAGCACCAATTTGGGTCTTGAAAAATGACATTGGTTGAAAAAGTCTTGAATTTATCAGGCCGCGTCTTCTGTTTGATATAAATGCTAATTCTATGTAGCTAGCAAGCTATTCTTTCATGCGCAACGCATTCTTGGGTAACAATCAATGGAAATTGGAAGTTATTTAAGAACAGTTTCAATATAAAAAAATTATTTCATTCTCTCAGCCTGGCTCTCGGGTGCACCTCTCCCTGATTCGTGAAGCAGCGAATTTTAAGCTCCGTTACGGCAGAAAGAAGGAGTGCATCAGTGACCTGGAGCAGCTGTGGAAGCAAAACCCTAAAGATGTCCACACGCTGGCGCAGCTCATCTCCGCATGCTCACTGGTGGATCAAGACAAGGCCAAAGCGTATCCTTGTCCACTTGCACACCACGTTCTTCTCCAATGTTTATTGCCACAAGTGCTGTTGGAAAAATAGTCATTTGAATTTAGGACATGTATTTGTAATTTTTTGTTTGTTGTTGTTGTCCTTGTATGGTTGCTGTTGTGTAGATTTGAGAGTCTTTGTTGTCCAAAGTGTGTGCTGAAGTTTTCCTGAGCTGCTGTCTCTCTCAGGCTTAGTAAGCATCTTCCCTCTCCGGACACCATGTCCTTTAACATCAACGTGGACGAGCTGGAGAACTCGCATGGAGCCACAAACGTCAGAAAGAAGGCGGCCAAAGTCGTGGGGGAAAACCCACCGAAGCAGCAAGGGTACATACTGTGTTTTTGTTTTTTCCAGATATTACTGCACACAATAGTTTATCGATGTTATTGTTGATGAGAAATTTATTTAAAGTGAAATAAATCTTCATATTTGATTTCAGCCAAGTGGACATTAAAAAGAAGAAGAAAAAGAAGAAAGGTTTGATTGCATTTTGCATATCAGAATTATTCTGCGTAGTTAAAAGGGTTTGTTTGATAATGTGTATTTTCTTATTATAGGTAAACTACCCAAGAACTGTGACCCTAAATCGACCCCTGACCCTGAGCGCTGGCTGCCTATGCGAGAGCGATCGTATTACCGAGGCAGGAAGAAGGGCAAGAAGAAGGAGCAGGTGGGAAGAGGAACTCAAGGAGCAACAGCAGGAGCTTCGGCAGAACTGTGAGTTTAAACACAGCCAGAACTACAAAGTCTACAGAATCCGATGAATTCTTACTTAGTATTCATTTTTAATTATACAAGTTGTGTTATACTTTATTCAGTGTTTGTGCACTGCATTTTCTCATTGTGTATTTTCTGCGATGCAGAGATGCCAGCAAAACAGCAAGCAGCCCTCCTACGTCCCCTCGCCCGGGCTCTGGCACCGGCACCAACCCCAGCCCCAACCCCAACATCGTCCCGCCACGGCAACAAAAACCTGCCACTGCTGGAGCAGCACGCAAGAAAGCCCCACAGAAGAAGAAGAAGGGAGGTAAAGGAGGATGGTAGATGAGAAGCTGAAGTTCAGACTCCTTCCTCATGTGTCCATCTTCGGAGATTTGAAACGCTGGCTGGCTAAGGGATCAAGGAGTGATTTGGGATTAGACAAGTGAAGACATGTAGTAACAGAAATCTGACCCAGGGATTTTTTTGTTTTAGTTTTTCACCATCACATCCACTGTTAAAAATTGACACCTCTTTTTAAAATGAATAATTAAGTGAGGAAAGTATCATGATCAGATGTGTGTATGAAACGGTCTGCGTTTTCATTTTGTATAACCAAGAGAAGATTCATACCTGTTATCTAAGGACATTGGTTTTATTCTTTGTTTCATTACCATGTTTTCCAAGAAAGAAAGGGGAAGAGAAAACTGCCTGACCATGATTCATTAATTCATATTTCATAACCGTTTCATTTTACAGACTCAACTGCAAAATCCAGTTTGCAGGGACAGTGATTTTGTGTCAAACAACAAAAAAGAGAGGCTGTTATGCAAATTCAAATATATTTATTTTTCAAACTCCTTGATAAATATCACTTGTAATTATAATTTCAAGAATGGTGTGTCCTTCAGCCGTTTTTCCGTTGTAGGGGAGGCTGAAAGTGTAAATCTAACAGAATGACCAGCTCCCATGTAAAGTCTTAATAAAATTTCCTTGAGAACAGAAAATTTCTTTGTATAGCTTGATGTATCAACTGTGTGTGTATTAATGTGACTCAGTCCTCCATATATACAGACATCACTCAGCACAGCAGTGACACTGATACGATGGTAGTTTATGTGGTTCTGCTACAAGCGGTATCAGGTACACAGCACTTATCATGAGGATGCTGGGGCCAAGTCACAGGATACCATCCATGTACACATTTACACACTAAATAAGTTTAAGGGACAATCCACCTACTGTTATGTTTTTGGAAGTGAAACGTCATGAATTCAGTACCCCAAGCTCCGAGTCGAACCAGGATCATGAATCTGTGAAGCAGGACCTGTTCCATCTTCTACCACTGTGCAGTAGGGAGTACAAGATCTTGGAGAAAAATAATGAAAATCTTTGGGGTAAAATGTGTTTTGCAGTTTATACAAGTATAAGTTCATATTAGTATTTGTTAAGGAATGGGTTTGCCTTGGCAAAATTGTATACAGGGAGAAAATTACAAACCGGATTCCAAAAAAGTTGGGACACTAAACAAATTGTGAATAAAAACTGAATGCAATGATGTGGAG
>JAQQZT010000008.1:21749920-21762128 GCA_030068275.1 Clarias platycephalus | reverse complement strand
TGTGTGTGTGTGTGTGTGTGTGTGTGTGTGTGTGTGTGTGTGTGTGTGTGTGTGTGTGTGTGTGTGTGTGTCTTTGTGTGTGTGTGTGTGTGTGTGTGTGTGTGGGGAGTGGTAGAGATGGACACAGATGACTCTTTCCCACACCCAGTTTGTTGTGCACTCCGAAAATATCCTCCTTACACAATACAAAAGGCCTAAAAGAGCATAAGGTCACAGACATGCACATAACACGAATACATGCACTCCTGTTTAACCGCATTCCAATGAGCATTGCCAAGCAAAGCAGAACAACATGACCTATATTTATATGTACAGTGCAAATGTGATTGTTAACTAAACACATCCATAAATGGTATTTAACAAAGTTGCACCAGATTCTGAGAGATCAGAAGGTGCTCGTCAACGCCAATAAATATCCGTATTACACGCCGAGAAGTAGCCGAGAACTCTTACACACACCACACTCACTCAGAAGTCTGATGTTCTATTGGGCAGAGATCTGGTCACTGTAAAGTCAACATCATGTTACTTATAGAATATTCCTCCTTTGATGGGGGCGGGGTCATCCTGGAACTAACCACGCCCACTAGAGCAGAAATCCCAGGAAAAATCCTAGGACTCAGAAAACCTTGGCATTAAAGAATGTTGTTCACACACACACACACACACACACACACCTCTAAGGATCAAGTGGAATCAAATCACAAAATAATCCAGGAAAAGTAAAAAGAAATGATCCTAGCAGTGAAACTAAACCATCTGTGCCAAGATATTTTATTTATTTTTAAATCACATATTGAGGACAGAATTGAGACTGGGAAGCACATGGTCCTTATGTAACATCTCTCTCTCTCTCGCTCCCTTTTACACACACACACACTGGAACCCATCTGGAACCCGTTTGGCTCAGACCAAAGAGACAAAATGAGTCTCTTAATAGACATTGGACATGGCTAGTTTTGGATTAGGATCATGCTAGGTCTATATATGTCTTACTGGTTTGCTCTGTGGTCTCTCACCTCCAGGGTCCAGGTCCGATTCCTGCCCCGGGTCTGTGTGCATGGAGTTTGCATGTTCTCCTCGTGCTTGGTGGGTTTCCTCTGAGTTTCCTCCCACAATTAAAACCGTGATTAACTGTGATTAAGGTTAGGCTACTAGGTGTTGACAAATTGCACATAGTGTGTTTGTGTGTGTGTGTGTGTGTGTGTGTGTGTGAATGTTGATGGGAGGTTTTTGCAGTTGTAAAAAACAAGAAGAAATACAATAGTAACCAGTGGCCTCCACGGCCCCCATCATGGACTACAGAGGCTCCTAGATGGGTTGATGGATATATAGTGGTTCATACTAGGTTGATTATATGCTAGTTTAAGTTTGAGTTGCTTAAATGCTAGGCTTTAATTTATATCTATGTTAGGTTTATGATATACTAGTTTCAGTTTAGGAATATGTGTCATCAAACAAATACAGAGCTGGGAACATCATTTAGGGTCAGGTTTATTGTAGGCTAGTTTTGATTTCGGTTCAGGTTTATTATAGACCATTATTGGAACAAAGCTTCAAAACTAACTAAACAAACTATGGTTATCATTTTATGTGGTTTTGGAGGTCTCTAGAAAGAATTTCATTAAACAAATACAAGAGCTGGGGAACATCATTTTCAGGTCTTCATTATGTGCTTTATAGACGAGGGGAACCCAGGACGCTGGGAACATGGGACCCTGAGAACAAATGACCCTAAAACTGGGGATCCTGCAGATCTGGAAACACAGGACCCTTTGTCTTGCTCAAATCTGGGGAGCGTAGAGATGACCCCGGTTTATTATATTCTAGATTGTGTTCAGGATCAAGATAATTTCTCAAGATCTTGCATCAGGATCTTGCTACGTTTTTGATATGGATAATGCTTAAAGTTTATTACAGGTTAGTTTGGTTTATGGTCATGCCATTTGTATCATATCCAATTTCTTATTTAGGTTGTTTATTTTTTTTTTTTTTTTGTAGACTAGTTTTAGTTTATGGTCATGCTATGCTTATTGTATGCTAGTACACAAATTAGCACACACATACCATACAAGCCTGACAACTCTATATATGCTTTTATGGAGAGGTGTGGTGTTCGGCCATGTGTGTTCGTGTGTATTAACAGATTATGTGTGGCAGAAGAATAATGAACCTTGAACACAGGATAAAGTGCTCATCACATCCTGTTTAATCACTCAGCAACATTGATGAGGGTGTGTACACATACTATAATAAATAACTGGTGAAAAATGTATAATCACTAATAAATAAATAAATAAAGTAGTAATTTCTAATGAATAAAACCTTTAATTATGGTTCAATTGATTTATGTATTATGTCACTATCTGAATCCGTAACTCTATCCAGATTTAAATTTCCTGTGGCATGCAAGATCCTCAACCACAGCCACTCAAGTTCATAATTGAAATCAAACTAATTGTAAAATCATAGACTCGTTCAAACCACTAAGCAGATACTAAGGATGTATAATAATTTAAAAAAATGTTCTTATGTAAAATTATTGTGTATTTTGCAAATACTACTGGCTAATTGAATACAGTTGCTCACTCTTTTTTTTTTACTGTTACGATGACACCCATTCCAAATTTTCTAACACCATCTAAATCAAAACATCGCTTATAATTCATGCTCTTTGAATTATAACTACTTAAATCATAATAAAGTCATAATCAATCAAGCAGTAATGACTACACAAAGAATAATAGCTGTTGTTATGATCACGAGATAAGATTTGCGCTGTCGAATGTTGGCGGAGTGCTCTTTAAATTATTTACCGAGCCATATACAGTATGTGTGTGTATCCGTACCATCTCACCTCCCTTCCTGCCGAACAATACTCATTGTGTGCAGACAGGAAACGCATGCACCTTAAGGCCCAACAGAATGACCGATCTGCTAAAGATAATCTACAAAGTCTTCTGTGCTCCTGTTCAGTCATGTCTGTGAAAGCTTTCTTGTTCTGCATGGATATTAAAATGACAAAAATACATAAGCTCACTTGTGAGCAACTTGTGACATTTATCTAAAGAACGGGGTTACGAGGTGTTGTTTATGCATCTATGTGTAGGACAATGGCAGGTTGATGTTTCTTTTTATTATTTTTTTTTATTTTGAGCTTTTCTCATGACTGGTGTAAGCAAGCAAAGTGATGTTAGAGGTCTGTTAGTTAAAGAAGCATTTTAATCAAGATGCATACACAGGATGTCAGTAACACCTTTATCTTTCCGCCTGATCGGAAGTGTGTGGGTGTCTGATCATGTAATGAACGACACTGGAAACATAAACTACAGAAGTGCTATTGCTGGAAAACAAAATACTAGAAAGGCAGGTAGGAGTGACGGGGATCTTCAGGATTTCAGGTTGTATGCGAACATCAAGAATGTAGCTTGGTCTGTTGTTATGTTGTACATCCTTCTAACGACAGTCAGGTATTCATTTAAGATGCAATCAACAAAATCAGATAAGATTGTGGTTTGCGTATACGCCCAGCCACATCCCCTTTCAGCCACTGTAGCCAACATGCAACCATGCTTCGGTTATATGAGGGGTGCTCAAGTCAAACCAGAATGTAATGTGATGTCATTTCTCTCTTAGAGAAGACTTGAAGCTCAGTGCAGTGATGAGATTCTTAGCTGTAGTAAAACACTTGAATGGTGCAAACATTTTAAAGAAGGCTGTTAGTCCGTGAACGATGATCCCGGCCGAGATGGCATTCAGCGAGTGGAACATCTGGAACATCTGGTCCGTGAAAAATCAACAGATAACATTGGTTAACTTGCAGAAGAGACACATCTGTCTGTGGGAACCCAATTCCCCTAAACAGTCCTGACCTCGCTCCAAGACATTTCCACATGTTTGGACCATTAAAGGAGTTCCTGGGAGGCCAGCGTTTCAGTTGTTCTAGCGTACTGAGAAAACTTCTACCTTGATAATATCCAAGCACTAATGAAACACTGAGATAAGCGCATTAGTGTAGTAGGGGATTATATCTCTTCTTATTTACCCTCCTTAATCAAAAGTCCCAGTTTGACATGAACGCCCGTCAATATTTTGTTATATCTGGATTTAGATTGTTAACTGGAATCCAAATGCAGAAGTCTTTTAGCAGATTAAATACTGTAGTAGCAGTGCAGGCAATTACAGTACTGTACAAAAGTACATGTCTTAATGCACATGCAAAAAAAAAAAAAAAAATAGGATGAAGAAAATAGTTCATTAAAAAGAAAAAGAAACTCATATAACTTGGGTTCTTTAGTAGATCCTCTCTTTAGCAGATCCTTGCTTCATCCAATCACATGAATTATATGAAGACGAGGGAGAGATTTGCGCAATTATCGTATCATGTGATTCCAATATAAATACACCTGCTCCTGGAAGGCCTGAGAATTTGCATTTCAAATAAAACGGCATCATGATGAAGCATGAGCTATCAAAACAAGTCTAGGAGGAAAAAGGTCTGAAAAAAGAGTATTAATCAGGATTTTTGGTTTGTAAAAATATTCCAATAGGATTGCTGTTAAATCCACGACTGTCCAAAGCGAGTCAGAGAAGCACAAGGCGAATTCCGGAGAGATCTAGAGCTACGACAGGCGGATATTTATAGTCTGGACATTCCACAAAGAAGGGTTTAATGGAAAAGAGGTGAGAAGAAAGTCATTGCTGGATTAAAAAAAAATATTTAAAAAACTGATAAAATCCAGTTTGGAGACCAGAATGTTCTCTGGTTTGATTAGACTGAATTTGAACTTGAACTTGAGAAACCCAGCACTGTGAAGCATGGTGGTGGTAGTGGTGGTGGTTTAAGAGACTACCCGTGGCTCCGTGCACCTCCAATGTCCCTTATGCCCGACCTCTATAGAGAGCGACCCCAAAAGCAAGTAGTGTTGTCTTCTCAGGGAGTGTAACATACCCATGATCAAAGTTCGCTCTCGCTATTGTGCTTCCTTCATCCTGTAACGTCAAGTTCAGACGGTTCAGACGACCGAGCACACACGTGCTGAAAAGGGGAACACTGCCTGGAAGGAAGCACTTATCTACAAAGGGTCACTTCAGAACAGCTGGAAGAATAAAAACTCGCAGCAGGAGGTGTAACAGTGTGCAAACAAAACCAGAAATGAGTGTATGGGAGTGCTGGCAGCTCAAGAGGAGAAAATATCATCATAAGTGGGCAAGAGGGAAAAGTGTGTGACATAATCCCGAGTCTGGAATTATAAAGGCAGTGGAACAGTGTGTGTGTGTGCACAGAGAGAGAGAGAGCGAGAGAGAGCTCTGGAATCCAGCTGTTATTACAACGCCAACATTTGACACACTTAACCGTTAGCTAAGATATGCTTAACAGCACTCATGAGGATACAAGGGTGTTTCCCAGAAAGCCCTCAAATACCCACTGTGTGCAAAACAGTGTGTGTGTGTGTGTGTGTGTGTGTGTGTGTGTTAGCATAAAGGAAAACATGATCACAATCAGTCTTGGCGAATCATGACTCCTCCTCAGTGCGGAGCGTAGTGTAGCCCAAGAGCATTGGGTGTCTGTCGAGTCTCCTACAAAAACATTCTGACTGAAAAATCTCATGTATTGACTATTTCATATTGATAATTAGCTCACCAGGGAAAGTTGCTGTTTCTGTACTGCAACTTAAGTAAGCGCAAAGCAGCCCTGGATCCTTACTTAACACACACGCATATGATCAGCTGCATTATGTGTGTTGTTTGAACCACCCACTGTAGCACCGTCGCCTTGCAGCTCCAGGGGCGAGGGTTCGATTCCCGCCTTGGATTAGTGTGCATGGAGTTTGCATGTGCTTGGTGGGTTTCCTCCGGGTACTCCGGTGTCCTCCCACAGTTCACTTCGCCGTAATTTGTGAATGAGCGCGTGTATATGTGTGCGCGCCCAGCGATGGATTGGCGTACTCCGACTTGTGCGTTAAGTCTCCAGGGATAGGGTCCAGGCCCCCCGCGAGCTTGTATACAGGATAAAGCGGTATAGACGATAAGTGAGTGAAGACTTTAAACCGGGATACCTCCTCCGGCGATGGTTAAAATTTGCATTCAAGGATCATTTTGCTGAGAAACTGGCTCATATGGTACAAGCAGGCTTCATTTCATTCCAATTACCATCCAAAGATTTTTAACTAGGTTGTTGGTCTTTTGGCGACTCTTGTCGAGGGGTCGCCACAGAGGACCATTTGATCCGCACAACAACTTGGCACAGGTTTTCCCTTCCTTATGCAACCCTCCCGTTGTGGGACCAGCACTGTTCCAGTGGCTAGGGTTTGGGCATTGGCTGGGAATTGAACCCGGGGAGAGTTTTAACTGGGTTCTAGTGGAAAAGATTCATCCATCCTGATGCCAAGGTGCTTTTAGCATTCATCCCACAAGAGGGCAGTCTCTTGTATGTAGCCTATTTTTGTATTCCGTGGCTGTTAATATAACAAACTGTCATCATCCTTATATATGAAATATTAAACCAAAAACCACACACTTCCATTCAATATGGTTTGTGATGAAGTCAGAGATCATAATAGGATTCAATTACAATTACAGCACAGTGAAATTATACACAGGAAGCTGGGGTCAGACCACAGGCTCAGCCAGGATACAACACTCATGGTGCAGGAAGGATTAAGGGCTTTGCTCATTGACTCAACAGTGGCAACTTGGCGAGGCTGGGACTTAAACCCATGACCTTCTGATTAGTATTTATTCCCATTTTTACACCCATGGTAGGACACCGCAGGTAATTTGAGACACCCAAGCATGGGGAGAACATGCAAACAGACCTCAGGCAGGAATCGAACCTGGACCCTGGAGGTGCCACCTTGAATGACTTACCACACTTTAACTGGTATTTAAAAAATTGGACCACTTTTAGTCTCTTTCTAGTTTCTGTGACCGCTGTAATGAAATGAACCTGTGTCGATCCAGTGTCTGCTTGGTAACAACAACCATTATCCTTCTGACAGACATTTTTAGGAAGCCACCATAATGGCTGGAGTATTTTTAGCCTTTAGTCTGGGTAATTATTGAGTGATTGGCTGAACAACACTGAGAGACTAATGGCCATTTACTCAGCTTCCTCTCTTGTAGGGCTGCAGAAGCCCACCGGGTTTCCTCAAGCCATTTTCTCTATACTTAGGAGCGTCTAACACAAACTGTGATTGTGTTTGTCTGTTTTTCCGGGAGACATGATGGCTTAATGGTTAGCGCTGTCGCGTTGCACCTCCAAGGTCTGGGTTTGATTCCCATCTTGGTGGAGTTTGCATGTTCTCGCCATGTTTGGTGGGTTTCCTTCCATAGTTCAAGGACATGCAGATTGGTTCGATTGGCGTTCCCGACTTGCCTGTAGTGTGTGTGAAAGTGCTCTGTGATGGGTTTGTATCCTGCCTCGTGCCCCAAGTCTCCTGGGATAAGGCTCCAGGCCCTGAATAAAGCGATATAAACGTTGAGTGAGTGACTGTTTTCTTATAAACTAGCATTTTTTCCCCTCAGTCTAATAGAGGTGCGACAAGAGAGGCTCTACAAAATCCTGACTTTATTTTTCAAAATTCTCTTAAATTTATCGTGACAATGCGAATGAGACTCGATTGTTTAATAATTTGTTTTATTATTTGATTAATTACAATAAAAAGCAACGGTATTAGAAAAAATTGGAGACCTTAAAAGAGAATAAGAGGGAAAAAGGCCCTCTATGGTATATACACACAGTACATATTCCCTGAACAAAGTCATTACAATGATCAGCCACTAGTAGACGGCATCTCTCAGCTCTGTACTGCTTTAGCATTAACTTTAATGTACAAACCAAAACAAAACGACTGAAATAACATTGGATCACATCCGACCATCCTGCTAAACCTGAAAGAACAGTGTAGTAATGTTACATCTTACAATATTTATATATATTTAAAAAAAAACACTACACTCTTTTGTTAATGAAATTCAGAATTTTAGCCACTAAATATTATTATTATTATTATTATTAATAAGTGGCAATAGGTCTGAATTTCATTACAAGAATGAAAATGTTGACAACTGTAAAAAATTGCTCGAACTTTGAAAATAATAATATAATTTATAAAATAATAAAGGAAGATGAACATGTGAACGATATGTGGAAGATTTGTTCAGAGATTCGTCGTGTATAAATTATAGACTTTATGATTCATTGGACAACGGATTAAGTTGTGGAAAGTAGCTGTTGTTATTTGAAACATGTCTAGTATGACCTGATAGACAGATGGATAGATTAAGCGTCAGTACATCATTACACAAGTTTGTTTGTTTGGTCTGTGTGCATAGAGTTTGCATGTTCTCCCTGTGCTTTGTGGGTTTCCTCCGGGTACTCCGGTTTCCTCCCAGTCCAAAAACATGCAGATTAGATTAATTGGGATTTCCAAATTGCCCGTAGTGTGTGTTTATGAGCGTGCAAGTGTGTCCTATGATGATTTGGCACCCAAGTCCCCTGGGATAGATAGGCTCCGGGCCCCCGTGACCCTGTATACAGGATAAAGCAGTACTGTATATAGACGATGAGTGAATCAAATAGAGCAGAGGTAGGAAATTCATGAATGTAACTTCAGAAGAGTGTAAGTAGGTTAGGAGGTTTACACACAATAGGATGATGTTAACACAGGTTAATGTGCTCGCTATAGATTTCAGTGTCAAAAACAGCAGTAAATAATACATCAAAGTGCTAATATTTACGGGTTATAGAGCTTTTATGCTTTTGGGGCACTTTCTACAATAATATCGCATAATGTCGATAATGTACTTAAAAAAAGGGGAGGGGGTAGTTTCCTCTATCACTTGACGTTGAAGTGAACTTTGACCTTTGAATTTATGGAAATTCCTTACAAGCCAATAGGTAAAAAAATGTTTTTGTAGTGAAATTCATTCTCTTTTCTGAGTCAACAAGAATTTTTAACATAAATGGCATTCAGAGGAACAGCATTCCATCAACATTTAGTGTAAAATATAATACGATATAAAAAAAATTCCATTGCCACACTCACTTATTGTTTTCGACTTGATAGGAAACGTGACACCAGACACGAGGAGGAATAGGCTTTCATTTTATTCAATAAGCTCATCATAAATTATCGCACATAAAATATTCTTTTCTCCAGAGTTATAAAGTGGAGAGCAAGGCTTTATCGCATAATTCCCCAAGAAAACAGAGAGAGAGAGAGAGAGAGAGAGAGAGAGTGAGAGAGAGAGAGAGAGTGAGAAGGATGATCTCAGCTTCAGAGACAGCACAGATCCAGGCATCTTACAGTTATGCATTACTGCGTGTGTGTGTGTTTGGATTATGCCATCGCTCCACCTCTTGCTGCTAGAGACGGGATAAAGATCGACTAGTGCTCGGCGTTAAAAACTACACCCACACTTGTGATTAAAAAAAAAATGATTAAGGAGACACGAATGAATGAAAGAAAGGATAGAGTGAGATACTGATGTACATATCAGTGAAGAGAAGAATGAATGAGAAGAGTAAATGAGAAGGTCAGACTAGCAGTGTGTGTGTTAGGTTGTGAGAGAAATGAGATGTGCGAATGAAAGAGAAACGGCGATGTTATTAACTTAAATCACAGGGTTCGGTGAGCACACATGATAAATGGACGAAGTTATTTAAAAGTAAGAGACACGGGTACAGACTCGGCGCAGGGTGATATAAACGCGGCTAAACATTTCAGGGGGAGGAAAGTCCGAAGACTGAAGTTCGCAGAGTGTGTGTAAAGGGTAGAGCGTCTTTTTTCTCGTCAACACAGTTTTGCGCTGGGTCACGTGTTCGTTTTGCTGCTTTGTTTTGTTTGTTTTTTTCCTGCAATGGTCTCTAGCCCCGCCCCCACTTTCAGGCACCACAGGCTGTGACTGGCCAGTGGGAGGTGGGAGGGGTTCGTGTCGTGGCGAGGCGCCGGGGCGGCGTCCTGCCGGACTGGGGTCCATGGTGTTGTCGAGACCGGGCTCAGTTCTATTTGGACATCTGTTGCTGGACGTGGAGAAGAAACTCGTAGTAGGAGAACGCCGATTCGGACCGGTCCTCGACCAGGTGCTGGAAGAAACTGCTCTTTGCTGAAGCGTCGTCTCTGAATGGAGAGGAAAAGAGAGAGAGAGAGAGAGAGAGAGAGAGAGAGAGAGAGAGTGTGTGTTACACATGCTGAAAATTAGGGATGGGAGTCCCCTCCCAATACGATAGTATCACGATCATTCAATAAAAATTGCGATTCTATAAGTATTAAGATTTTTTTTTTTTTTTTAATATCCCGGCTTGATATCACATCCCCCCACATATAATTTTAAACCTTAAAAAAAAAATGGGATATGTTACTCTGAGGCTGATTGGATTTTTTTTTTTTTTAACATTAATTCTCTCACTTAAAAACCAAGCGCAGCGTTTAAACAATAAAAACTAACTTCAAATACAAAAGTTTAAACATTTCAACATACTTAGCAGGGCATCGGTCATCCGAATTATTATTTCTAAACAAACGTAGCAAATAATTAACTCCGACCACACGGGATAATGTGCAAAAACAGCGCAACTGCAGGATTATAAAGAAACAGTGATGTTTTACCTCATTAAACGCCTCTAAAGTCTCAAAAATCAACTTGACAGTAAGTGTGCAGGATGGGTACTCTTCTGACGCATGCGATTTTCGCGTGTGTAAGTTGCGTTTGTGTTTAGACTTTTGAGACTTGTATAAATGTGTGTAAGTGACACCATTAAAAAGCATTTCAGTTGCAACACTCGGAAGATTCTGAAAGCGGCATGAAGTCATTTATATCCAAGGCTGATTGGTTGGTCACTGCTCACAGCCAATCAAACTAAAAACCAACCAATTCTGGCCAAATCAACCGGCTCAATCTCTATTATAAATGTATTAATAAAAATATATTTAAAAAATATTTTTGGCAATTAAAAAAATCAATTTGGCAATATGTGAGTCACCACACAAAATAATCATGACAATTAATAAATTTTCCCGCATTTTAGAGCATTTTAATGCTTTTATTGTCACTAACAGAGAACAGAAGATAAATAATTAAATAAAAGAACAGGAGTCGTACTTGAGCACGTAGAAGGCGGCGCAAAATCCTCTGGATTCCTGAAGCCAAGACACGAAGGTTCTGGTTCTTTCAGAAGCTGCCGTCTCCAACATGGGGATCTCGGTCTGTACCCAAACACATACACACTAGTCACTTTTCACAACCGTCTTATTTATTAGACTAATATAGGATGGTGTCTGTCTTTAAAGATCTATCTAACAATCATACGGATGATATCAGGCGCACACACACACTCACCATGCTGACAGGTACGGATGGGTAGTCAGAACAACCCAGGACGTCTCTAATGAACACCTCGTTACAGCCCCTCCCCAGCCACAGGTACATCACCTACAGGACAAGAGGATAAAGAGACGGCGTCAGGCATTACAGAGAAGAAAAGTTACACACGCTGATTGTGTTCTACCTCTTTGAGTTTCATTTCAGAGACTTTAAAGTATCACATTTCTTAAGCAATTTAGAATTCTCTCTATATAAAAAAAATTATGCATTTTTCCCCTGCTGCTCAGTTTGTATATTATGGAGTTTTATAGAATAGTGTCCATAGTGTTGTATAAAACTGTGCAGTAATGGAACATAGTGTGATGGTTGTGTAGTTCTTGCAATAACTGAATAGCAGAGAGAAATTATAGGAAGAAAACAAAAAAAAATTATAATAAATTGACATTCATGATATGGTATAGGTACTGAAATAAAAATTCTGGTACTTTAGTATACAGTTATATACAGTAGAGTGGTGTAAAAAAAAAAAAAAAAAAAAAAAAAATTATGAAGTTGTGTAGTGTATAAATTGTGAATTTGCACTGACGCTGCCACAGTCCAGGAGGAAGGCTCCCTCTCTGGTGAGTTTCTCAGCGGACAGCTGCAACAGTGGAGGCTGAGGAATCACCCGTTCATTCAGCTGCAGCGCCCCCTACAGCACGGACACACATATTAATAAACTGCAGGGACAAAAACAAACTTCTATGACAAGTCTATACATTTATATACCTTGCCTTATATAATCTCATCACAAACATCATGATGCAACATTCTCAATTTACAGAGTCACAAAATTCCTTAAATAAAAAAGGGGAGGGGCTTAATGTAACTTAATATAATA
>JAQQZT010000008.1:21718818-21740953 GCA_030068275.1 Clarias platycephalus | reverse complement strand
TTCCTATTACCATCTCAGGGAGTTTTTCCTTGCCACTGTCGCCCTCGGCTTGCTCATCAGGGACTATCTGACCATTTGATTCATACACATTCCCTACAAACGTAAATAATTCTTTTGATTGTGTAAAGCTGCTTTGCGACAATGACAACTGTTCAAAGCGCTTTACAAATAAAACTGAATTATTCAAGTGATGAATGTGACCAGTCTGACCTGCTCTCTCTCTCTCTCTCTGTGTTGTGAATGATTGAGAGCTGTAGTGAAACTCATGTACCTTTGGTGCACCTGATCCTCATCACAGCCTCGAAGCCAATCTTCCGGGTCAGGTAGCGCTGCAAGTCCTTCTGCAGCTTCACCTTCAGAGCCGGCGTGTGGACGTGGTGGAACGCAGGGTAGTAGAAAATGCTGCCGGCTGAAAACTTTGACATGCAGGCTTAAAAAAAACAAAACGAGAAAACAGCGTTATTAATGTATTAAGATGCATCATACAGTTCATGTACTTGAGCTGCATCATTGTGTGAGTGTGTGTGTGTACCTAAAGAAGCCAGATCTGCATACTGAGAGCTCAACAGGAAGAGGTCGACTCCGATCTGCTGACCCGAACAGTCCAGAGCCAGCTTTTTGTAGAAATCTGTAGCAGGGCCGAGGTGCTGTACGCCCTAAACACATCACACACACGTCATTACTTTCACTCACACACACATCATCAATGTGATACACGTGTAAGAAAAGAAAAAAAAACATATTACAAGTTCACTCAACTGAATGTTAAATAAATTTATTATGTGACTATAAATACGTATATAAATTGATTCATCACTAACTTATGGCGCCCCTCGGTTCCTCGGGGTTATGTGTGTGTGTACCTTAGTGCTGGACCTCTGATTGGGGTCCTCTCGCGACTGCAGCAGTCCCACTCCGATGGTGGGCAACTGAGTCACAAACACGGACACGCGGCCCCCCGTGGGTGTCATCAGCTTATAAGCCGCTTGCAGCGCCGGCCCCAGGGCGCTGTGCGTCTCCCGCGTGTGCATGAACATCTTAGGCAACGCGTTCAACAGGTCCTTCACCAGCTACACACACACACACACACATATATATACAGGTTTAGAGGGAGAAACTATACCCAGCTATACATAGTGATGCATAACAAACAATACAAGTTTCATAAACACACACAGTAACATGCAGATACAAACAGTTACAAGCCACATTAAACAAACAGGTGCGGAGAGGGGAAAAGAGGAAACTTGTACCTCCAGGCTCTCTTTCAGGTTCACCAGCAGATTGTCAGGAGTTGGTGTAAACACATCTACAGAAATAGTTTTGTAGAGAAATAATTATTTATAAAAATATATTTTTTATAAAACTGATTAAATCACAGGTAATTAAACACCAACACTGAACCTCGCAAAAATGAATCCTACGAGTCATTATTCTTAGTTACTGTTAAATATGATATTTCAGCCTAATATACAGTGAGCTGTTTGTACCGTCGATGTCGGATACGATGAGCATCTGCGGCTGCGAGAGCCCCTCCTGCAGGTTGTAGAAGTGGATGGTGCTGTCGAACGTCAGGAATCCGATGCGCGTACGAGAATCGCCAGGCAGCCTGAGAGACGAGAGACGGGAAGATAGCATATGCTCGCAGTCAAAACACAGCACCTTCGACTTGACACGCATATGAATCTATAATGATTACGGTAATAAATTGTCTCACTTGTCCAGATTGTCCAGTAGCGACTGACACAGCACGCTCAGGTAGCCCGTTTCCACGGCATTATGGGACACGTCCAGGATAAACAGATACACAGCGGGTTGTGGAGGTCGCAGCTGCAGAGACAGAGAAACAGAGAGAGAGAGAATGAGGCGTCATGTGATGTATGTTAAGATATTTGGGACCAGTTAGGAATTAGACCGATGCTGTTGAAGTTGCAGTTTAAGCCCCACCCACTGAATACAGATAAAGATATTGATAGTGGCATTGTGTTTAGACCACTCTGCAGCAACATCTCTAATGTCTGATATTCATACAGAGGGAGAGAGAGATGCAAATGTACATCCTGCATCTCTTTCACTCTCTCTCACACACACACACCATGTAGTCGGAGGACGCGATGAACTCCACGGTGGCGTTCTGCACTTCTGGCCTCTTGTGTGGTTCGCCGTATGAACGCGTGACTGGATTATACATGAACTCATCAGGAACTGAAAAACAGAGGAAAGGAAAATAAAAATTACATAGATATATAGGTGTAAACATATTGTCTTTAATACTCCTGACATTTACTGAAAAATCTAGAACCCTCAGGCATTCACTGCTTAATATCATAATAAACTTCAATTAAGCTGATAAAGTGTATTTATTGAACACTTTTTTTGTATTCTATCTTACTGTCGTTTATTCGTACCATCGTTCACACGGTAGCAAAGGTTGCACTTCCATCTGCGTTGGTCCAGAAACGACACGAACGGGTTGATGTACGTCCGACACGAACGGCAGCGGACGATAGTGTTGGAGGTGATGACCGGCAACTGCTGCAGTGAGAGAGAGAGAGAGAGAGGAGGGTTTACTAGTTAAAAATGTATTAATTATTGTTAAATAAAACATTAGTGAATTTTTCTCAATTTTTACCACATTCATATCAGTTTCCGAGCGAGTACAGAGTCTTAATAATATGATGTGAACATTGGAAAAACGAAACATTCTGTGTGGCCAACTCTTATTACTAAAAAAAATTATAATAATAAATAAAAAGATTGTCATTTCGGAAGGGTCGAATTATGAGGCTGCATCAAGTAAAGAAAACAATCGAGCAAAGATGTGAAATTACTGGAACTCGAACACATTATCAGAACCTGGAAGGACGTCCTAAACCACCAACTTTGTTGAAGAAACGACAAAGAAGAAAAAAAATAAAAAATCATGAATGAAGATTATTTAAACCCTTGATAGAAGTTGTATGATTAAAAATCAGCAGTAAAAACTGAAGCTATGTTTACTTGGGAAAGTAAGAGAATTTACACACACCACAGACACACACTGATGAGAACTCACAGGATCGGGACGAAACAGCTGTGTGTCCATAAGAAAACCACTTGTTAGTGAGACTCATCGGGAAAAATTAAGATTGGAGGAATGGAAAAAGGTCAAAAAGCCTTTTTCATCATTTCATGAATTCATTTAATTTTTCTGATCACATTTCTTTTATGAAGCTTACAGTTAAGTTGATGGTTTCTCTTTGATTGATGTAGACCAATAATTTGATGTAGGCCCCTTTTAAATGGGATCCTTTTTCATCCAGGCAATGTGTTTGTTAGACAATTTGTTCTGCCACTTAACTCCATGCCCTGTGCCCCACTAACATTGGCCAGTCTGCCAATTCAAAAACACACCCACCTGCCCCACTGAAAGCCACTACTACCTGCCCCACTCTCACATCCATGCTCTTAGATCCACTCAAAGACAGAAATACAACCACCCCACTGAAACCCACACCCACGAGGAGCCTTACTCAAATCCAACTCATTCAAAAGTCCAGGTCCGCTACTCCACTCAAATGTCAGAAACAAGTCTTAAAAAAAGAAGCAAAGCCGGTTTACTGTACCGTCAGATCTCTGAAAGGGTGCAGCAGCAATCCAAGTGGCAGGCGAGCTTTATTCAGCATGGCCTGAGTCTGAGGAATGCTGGTCAGTGTGCACCGAAATGTACTGAGATTGAAATACAGAAAAACAGAGAGAGAGAGAAATCGAAACATTTTACTAACATTGTGAGGCCCCTTAATCTATGTAAGGCATTTATTTTAACTTTCGGTAACACCAAATCAATGTGTGAGCTCTTACTCTGGGCTGCAGTTGACATTGCGGAGGTCACTGCTGAGCTTGGGATCGGGTGGAACCGGTTGTGTCGGGGGCAGCATGTTTCTCTCCTGCAGCAGGTTAACAGGGCGCAGCGACTCCATCTCCAGCTCGGGAACGCCACTCAGTCCACCCAGTGCTGTAGACAGCTGGTTAAGACTGGGGAATGGCTGCACACACACCCACACACATTACTGTACTGTAAAGGTCATATTCTACATACGAACTTGACAGTTAGCTGAAATTACCTGTGAATATGTTGGAAATCCAGGTGGATTATACGCTCCTCCCTGTGGAGGGACAGGCTCCGGTCGGGGGGCAGGGCTTTGTTGGTAACCAGGCTGCATGGTTGGATAGTTATAACCAAAGGGCGGGGCTTGTTTGGCAGGTTCGCTAGGAGGAGGAGGAAGAGGAGGAGGAGCAGCTGTAGCTGGCGAGCCTAGGAAAAATAAGTAGAATTTTTTTTAAATCATCATAATAATAATAATAAAAAAAAGGTATTTCTGTGTCTTCCACAGGAATGTGTGCCAACTTCCCGAAGACCTTGCAACAAATTCCCAAAAAACTCAAAATGCCTCCCTTCGACTTCCCTGAAAAGTCTTCTACCCTGTTCAAGAATCCACACACTAACTTATCAAAGACAAGAGTCCAGTTAATTTTCTCAACTGCTTCTGCTGAATTTCTGAACGTGCCTCAAGCTGACTTCCCCAAGCCACCCTAGAAACACACTACCTAGTTAATTGAAGTGACAACTTTCCTAAGATCTTGCCCACCCACCCACTTCCCCATGTCCCTTCCCACCAACTTCCTCAAAAGGCCCCTCACTGACTTCCTGAAGATGCCTCGTGCTGGATTTCCCAAGACATGGCCCCTTACTTCCTCAAGATGGCACCTGTTAAGTTCTCCAAGACAGAACCTGCTGACTTCCCCAACACACCTCCCTTCGCTACAAAATGTCCCAATCTGAAGTGCTGTAGAGTAGTAAGAGACGAGGTGTACCTGGGTAATTTCCTCCTTCCAGGGACTCATAGCTGTTGGGGACAGGAGATGCACTCCCTGTGGTGGTGGAGGAGCTGTCTGCACCTAAGGGAGAACACACACCAAATAGGCAACGTTAGAGACTACACTGTTAAGTCTCATTTTCTCTTATATCCGCCCCCGCTTCCTTCACAAACACTCAATCTTTACCTGATAAAATTTTATAAAATCTTTAAATAAAAATCCCAGCTTGGGCTTTTTGTTTTCAAGTTGTTTCACCGAGCCACACACGCTATAGTCTCTCAATATGCAAAGATCCTGAGCACTGTACATCAAGTTTTTCCTCTTTAAACTCTAGTTTGGCTTTTACACACATATACACACACAATCAAATTAAGTCGGAGCTTTTCCACAGTTTTGGTTGGGGCTTGCAATGTGTAAAAGCAAAGCTCTTTGAGCTTTTGAGTTTTATTGTAGGAAGACGCCTTTGACAATTGAAGAACATACTGAAATCATTCTTATGGCTACAACAGGAAGCCGCGATAGGACCACCTGACAAAACCATCATCTCCGTCCATATTACACTTAACCAATCAAACCTTCACAGCAGTGAACAAGAAGATACAGCTAGAATAACCAATGAGCGATATGATGTTAAATTCAGGCTTACACGAGTTTCGCGAATGGCCTGAAGTCGATCCCAAGGAACTCTGGGTATCTTTACTGATGTCCAATAAACATCCCATAACGTAATTCTGAGGTTCCCCTCACAGGTCAAAGTCCACATCAGTTAAAGGTTCCCAATCATGCTTTTCGCCTTTTTGCTGCTGATGGTCCGGTGGGGTTTAACCATCACTTCCACTCCTGAAAGTTCGAGTCTGTGATTGATTGGCACCACTCCTCGATTTCTAATTAATGACGATGAAATCCTATGATTTTTGCGTCATATTAAATGTCGCTGTGACTGCATTAACAATGTCCTCATATGACACCAGCTCACAGCAAACAGCTGATTTCTCAGTGGATTAACAAATTCTGATTTAATTCACTAAACACATTTTGATCTTCATTTTTATGTTACTATTCAAATCTTTTTTTTTTTTTTTTTTTTTTTTAGAAATTAGCTAGATGGATACTTTTAAAATATTTTAACCAAAATAAATTAGCAAGTGAGTTAGCTTTGTAGTTGACTTATTATCATTCACAGCACCCACCAAAACCCAACAACGGGTCAACCTCTCTCTCACACACACACACAAAAACACTTTAGGTAACAAACTTAGTAGGGTGACGATGAGACACAGGTTTGGACATGCGTCGTCTCTCTTCACCTCCCAAGAGCAACACATTCACATACACAACTCAGGGATGCTCATTAACAAGAGCTAACCTCTTAACACCATCTTCCCCACACACACACACACACACACACAATACCCAAAGGACACACCGGCACACAGCCAAATGTCATAAGCACACAGTAGGGCCCTATTCTTAATTAAATGGTGTGTGTGTGTGTGTGTGTGTGTGTGTGTGAGAGAGAAAGTGTGTAAGTGAACAACTGGGACAAAAAAGCCTCCAGGACTGATATATTTTCGTGTCATGATGCAAAAAATTTCTAAACTTGCTCAGTAACACACATCCCCTTTTACACACTGCTCCTGTTTGGCCAACATTGTGAGGACCGCATCAGTTAATTCCGGCTACAACTAAACTAAATTCACCCGAACATTAATCGTAGTAAACAGAAGTAAGAAATTTGACCCTTTTACAATTTTAAATAAAATGGGTGAAAATAGTATTCTTGCAAGACAAGGGTGATTGTTAAGAAATTTGACACTATGCCATCATTGTGAGGACCTTTGCTCGTTTTTGGTCCACACAAGGTCTGAACACATGCACAAACAGTTCCTGATAATCCCAAGACTATGATTATGTCTAAATATACAGTCCTCAAGGACTTGAACCATGTGTGTGTGTGTGTGTGTGTGTGTATCTGTGGTACAGCTTAAGAGGGTGAGATAGGAAGTAATGGAAGTCCAAGTCACCCAAAATATCTAGCTGAACTACTTCTGGTATTATTCAGGAGGATACTCTGTGAGGTGTTCCGTTATTCATGGGTTAAGTGTTTCCAAAAAGTGGATAAACGACAATGGTGTCCGAACACAGTGCATCGCATCTTACCTCGTCCACCAACGAATGAATGGATGAAGGTGAAGCAAATGGAAGAACCATTAAGCAAGACAGTAAGGTGGTCTTAACTTCTATCATTTTACATCACGTAGACGACCGGGTGTGTGTACACCGCGTTCAGCGATGAGAGGCAGTGGGTTTTGCTGGGAAACCCTGGGTCCGTTCATGTGGACGTTACAAGCACCTACCGTAACAATGTTGCAGTCCAAGTCTACACCTTCATGCCAATGGAATTCCCTAAAGGCCAAGATGTCTTTCAGAAGATTAAAATAGTGAAAATTTGACTTCAACAGTGGTATGGTTGTTGGTGCCATATGGTCTAGTTTATGTATCCCGGGACCTGCTCATCTTCGGGGATTTTAACAACCAACAGTCTCACAATTCAACAAGGTTTTTTTTTATTATTATAATTTTTTTATCAGGAACCCCGGAGAAATGATCCACGGGATCACAAGTTGCAGATCGTGCTTCAACAATCTATATCGCAAAGTTCAAGAAGATATTTTGGTGTGACGTCCAATATTTGTTAGCTATGTTAACCTCATGTCTCCGGTACAAGAATAAAGAAACAGACTGCAAAAACAGAAAATTACTTAGAATAAAAAAAAAAAAAAAAAATGTAAAAGAAAATGTTTAATTTGCTCTAAGTGTGAGTGTGTATCATCAATAGTGTACACACATGGTGTCTGAATGTGATGTGTATTAGATAGTAGTGAATCTGCTGGTGTGTGTGTGTGGTCAAGGCGAGGAGAGTAGGGGTGAGCGAGGTTCATGAACGGACGGAGGAAACGGGGGAGAAGAAGAAGGAAACTTTAAAAAAAAAAAAAAAAACGTAGGGATGACATTTGGGAGGAGGAGGAAGAAAAGCGAAAGCCGACCTGCTTCCTCATCCTCCTCATCCTCGTCCTCGTGGTCCGAACTGGATGAGGAGTGGTCACCTGGCAACCCTGTGGATGAACTAGCAGCTCTATTGACCCCATATCCACCAATCGGCAGCCCTGAAATACAATACAGCCAATCATCAGAGAGACAGGGAGAGAAAGAAGAGGAGAGAGAGAGAGAGAGAGAGAGAGAGAGAGAGAGAGAGAGAGTCAGAGAGACAGGGGACTGGAAGAGAGAACAAGAAACAGAGACAACACGGCAAAAACAGAAAACATGCAGGAGGTCAGAAAAGTGGAGAGAAGAAAACGAACAGGGAGAATTTAGAGAATAACAGTGTGCAAAGGAAGATGGTGAAGAGCAGAGTGAGAAACAGAGTGAGAAACGAGAGACATGGAAATAAAGGTGAGAGGAAAGAAAAGAGGACAAAGAAAGGAGCAGAGAAAGACAAAAATAGAGTGAGAGAAGACAGAAAGAAAAAGTGGTACAGAGTGAAAATAATGAGAAGAGTGAAAGAGAGAGTAAGAAAGAATGAAAGAGACAGAGAGACCAGCAGAGGTAAAGGATGTACAGATGAGGAGGATGAGGGGGGGAAAAAAACATGAAGAAAAACATGACTGGAGAGAGAAGGAGAAGCAGAGTGAAATAAAGAGAGAGACCAACCAGAGACAAAAGACACTAAGAAGAGGAAAAAAAAAGCAAAAAAAACAAACAAAAGGGCAGCAAGAGATAGCAAGACAAAAATGAAGAAAAGCAGGAAGAATAAGAGAGAATGGAGATGGAGGTGGAACACTGATTGATTGAAGTTTGAGATGTGATTACATAATGTGCGCGCACACACACACTTCCACACACACAGCATTCTCAATCCCTCTCCTGGAGATTGTTTATATACATACTTGATAGACATTTGCCAATATTAAATCCCTCAATCCCAATTTTCTTTTCCCCCTGAAGGTGGTTTACTGGGACTCTCGTTAATGAGTGTTACATCAGTGAATTAAAAGTACCAAAAGTATGCGAACACCTAACCATCATGTGCTGCTCCAAATCCCGTTCCAGATGGTCAAGTGTCCACATACTTCTGCACTTCTGGGAACAAGATCTAAGATCAATCCAGGAGCTGGACTTGAGAACCACTGCACTAAATTAAAATGAAGAACACAATACTACTAATACTAATAATAATAATAATAAGAATACTGCAGAATAAAAAAAAAAAGAAAAAAAAAAGAAATAAAAAAAAAACAGGACCACAGGATAACTACGGCTCTATCTAAGCCAGAGGAGGATGAGGAAGGCAGGGACGAGGAGAAGCGAAGAAGCGAGACATGAAGATGCACCTCGAGCGGGCGTCTGGAGAAGAGCCCGAGACGAAGGGAGCTAGTGAAGCGTGTTGGTGAATTTTGAACCGCTGAGGACCCCACAAGTAACGCTCGCAGGTGTTCCATAATAAATATGACTTGACAAAGAGACAATGAGTGATGGCTTCAGGACGAGAGCACACAGAGACGGGAGGACACACGAGACGCAGGAACTTCGAAACGGAAAAAGGGAAAACGGGGCAAAACAGGAGTATGAATGAAGGAAGCAATCTTCAGTGCTGCACGGTTTGTAGACACGACTCGACTGCTCGAGGAAGATCGGTTAATAATCTGATTTATTTTATGTCATGAAAGTGATTATAGAACTGTATGAAGTGGGGAGGAAGGCCGATTAGTTACAGCGTGAACTGTGCAGCACTGAAGCCCTTGATGACACTGGGGGAATGGAATAGGGGACGACGGTGTGAAGGTCTCCCTTACCTGACTGGCGTCCTGGGGAAGACGTTGTGGACGTGGATGGGGTGCCTGACAGCGGGTGATGTCCGTCCACGCCCTCTGTGCCGTAACGAGGACCGAGAGGTGGTGGAGGAGGTTGATTGTAGTGCTGCTGGCCTGGGAACAGACAGGAAGGTTTATATCACACACACAGGTTTATTAAAACCGCTTTATTAGTTCTTTATCATTTCTGAAAGGACACTCGTGTGTCAGGGGTAGTAGAGCTTTAACTATGGTTTCGAAACACTTCAGAAAAGAGGGTTTGACGTTTGTTGGCAACTTGAATAATCTTATTAATTTCAAGAAAGGGGGGGAAAAAAAGACTGGGAAAAGAAAAATATAAAGCAAGTAATAGCAGGAATGAACTTCAGAAATATTACACATTATCTATAACTACGGAGAGTTTCCACGTTGAATTTACAGTCTCTCATTGCTCCAACTTAAACTCAAGTTCTCTCACAGAAATCACAATTAATTATTCTTTACCAAGTATTTCAAAGAAAATCTGAAAAATCACGCCTAAATTTTAATTTCCCCAGGTTCCTGAAGCTCAAGATGAAAGAGACTAGAGTCTAAACTAGGACAGCACTTATAATTGGCTTATACCTGTGAAATATTAAAACGGCTCCCGATTTTACGTCTGTCTGAAGGAAAGGAGTGAAAAGAAATTCTGATGAAGTTTATAATAAAGCGATAGAATTTTTGCAACATATGAATATGGGTATAAATCATATCCAAGACATCGGACCTCCCGATGCATTGCTGGATCAATACGGAGGAAGTGGATGATGCACTACCTAGACACGGCTCTTTCTTAAAGCGTACAGAGACGGGGTGATGGAGGCCACAGTGATGCCAACAACCACACTGAAAATAAAGAGTGGAGCATAGCTGTATGGGAGGCGTGGCTATGAAGAAACAGTGACAAGGACAACAGTGGGACGTTTAACTGTATGCATCACTCCAGGTCAAAGGTCTTCTCACAATCTTTAATTACAGTCCGTCAGTCGCCAGCATGAGTAGACATCTGATAACGTTCTCTTAATAAAATATCAGTCTCCTCAGTAATTGCTTCTAAGGGGTTCAGAATTGCCTCTGAACCCCACATGATGTTTTGTTTATTGGCTATGAAGCTAACTAGCTACTAATACAAAGCTAAATCTCCCTCTCTAACACCTGATCAAGGGAACTACGTCATGTGTAGAACAAGTGATTTTACACCCTACATACATACATACAGAGTGCACTGACTTTCCTCTCTAAACATTTTACGCTACTTGGGATTCAACCCCATAAATCACAGAAGTTCGCTGAATAAGTGGAAATATGAAGTAAACCTTGTAAGTTTCTCAGTACCGTCGACCAATTCCACCGTTTTTTCTTCTCACCTTTTGGTTACATCGTTCCAGTGAGAATCTGAAACCACTTTCACCCCTGTTATTTACGCTCAGTCGCTAGCTCTGCCAGTCGAGGTTAATTAGTTCTCCTAGTTGCAAAAAAAAGATGCGTCTTGGTGGAGCAAAGTAACTGATTAAATAAAGACAAACAAATCATAATCTGTTGTTTAAAAAAAAAAAAAAAAAAACAGAAGTTTGTGAAACTCTTGTATAAAAGATATCCCACTCAAGGTTGTACTGTTGCACTAAATATCAGCACTACACATTTGTGCTATTGCTTAATTATACCTCATTTAATACAATTCATTCAGAGAAATATGGTGGTGGTAGCATTAAACGTCCAATATATATATTTTTAAACAGTTACCATATTCCTTAAACACAGGTCTCAGAGCTCCCCTTAAAGTGTCCGTGTTAACGCTTCAGCTCCTCAGATAATGCGTTTTCTTTTTATACCCTTCTAAATTCCTAAATTCCTTTCTAAATCAAAGGGATATACAGTGAAGACTGGTGAAGGTTTACACTTTATTAATCCCAAAGAGAGCTATGTATGTTGTAATAATTACTGTTTTTCTAAAATAACAAGAAAACATGTTTGGTTATATTGTTTTTGCTTAAATAATAATAATAATAATAATTTTAAAAAAAAGTCCTATACCCTCTAGGATTTATTCATTTCATATGGGTGAGGATTTACCTGCGCTTGATTGGCCATTAATGGCAGCTTGTTGTTGAAGGGGCGGGGCTCCGTAACCCTGATGAGCTGGAGGCGTGGGCACGGCCCCCTTGCCCTGAGAATACTGCTGCTGAGGTTGCAGAACACCCTGTGGAGGCGGCGCTCCTGAGGCAGCCTGACTCGACCGCAGTGTTCCGTACTGGCTACTTCCAGGGGCTGATGGGTAGGACACGATGGGGTAAAGCGGGGGCCCGAAGTTAGCGCCGCTTGATGCTGGTGGAGGGTTCTGCTGCCCCTGGGCAACGTTGCTATAATTCTGTCCGTAGTAATTAGCAGACGCGGAGTAAGGCTGCTGGTATGAATGCGACGGGTACTGGGTGGCTACAGTGGCAGCAGGGTTGGAACTGACAGGGACCTGGGTTGGTGGGGGAGACTGAAATGCAGATCCCGTGCCTGGCGGTGCCCCACCCTGACGGTGGCTGTTCGGGTAGTAGTTGGTGCTTGTTGGTGGAGATTTCCCAGGAGGGGCATTTGGAGGCGGCATGGTGGGGTATCCATGCTGAGGGACGCCAGCATAGTAATTCGAGGCAGCGTACATGGCTGGGTGAGTCTGACCTGGTCCTGTGGAATAAAGAATAAGAAAAGAGAAACAGGAAATGAAAAAAAATGAAAGCACTGTTTCAAACAAAATAAATTTGAAAGGAGTCATTGTGCAGGGTGTCTGCCATTGCACAACATCTCAGAAGAGCTGCTGGTTTCAAAAGCACAGAGGGTATGCAGAATGGAACCAGTGAGCTACCACTGATTTTCATAATCAAATACATGGAGTTGCCAGTTCATCAGAGTTCATGCCGATACATTCAGCTGGTATCTAACCATTGCTTGGAAATGGTCAACCATTTGAAATATATGGTCATTAATGGTTCTGTGTATTTTGGACAGGACTCTAACGTTAACCTTCATTTCAACATCTTTTGGAAGTTATTATATAGCAAAAAGGTCTTAGTGGCCACCTGACCATCACCACCACCACATGCACATGTGGAACTTCCCATTCCAGACTTAGTTCCCCTTTATTTCCCACTCTTCTGGGAAGGCTTTCAACTAGATTTTGGAGACTGGATGTCAGGATTTGAAACCCCATAAATCTTTAGTAAAGCAGCGGTCACAAATACACATACGAATGGCTGCTAAGTTAACACAGTACATTTCCTACGGTCTGCTTAATGCGACCTTATAAGAATCAAGTGTCTGGTCATAAGGTCGTGGCCAGGTCGATGGTCTTGTCAAGGTTCTCAGAACGCAGCATGAAATCCACTCTTGTAGTTTGTAGAAAACTATGATCCCCGCCACGGATGTCATCGAACTACAGAAGTCAGAAGATCAGGTAGATTCGTACGGACTCGTCGTTCATGAGGACATTTTTGACCAAGGTTTAAGGTCAGGACTGAAATCAGGCAAGATGTCCTGGAGTGCAGACGGTGCTCCATTAACATTCAACCCAAAAGGTGTTTTATTCATTGACATCCCTAATGCAAAATCTACATCCTCCATTAAGCTGGTTCTCAAAAAGCAAGTTGACAGATCTGCTTTGCAGGATGGAGCCCTGCCATGAACCAATATACTTCACTATCAATTTTCAATCAGACCAAGAGCCAGACTGTTTGCAGGCCACGTCGCTGAGTTCAGAGTTTCCCCACACGCCCACGTATATTTGCCGACCCTTTTTACAAATCTTTCCATCTGCCATCCGCGATCGATTAACTAGTAGCAGACTGTTCGCGGATAAACAGTTAAAAGAGAATTAAAAAAAAGGAGAGGTACAGGAGAGGAAGTGCAAGAACGGTGTGCAGAGCAAATACAGCAGACGCCAGCTGCCGTAAAGACTGACTGTCGCATGTGCTCTCTACAGAAACACGGTTTTGCACTGTGAACGGGCTCTTCATTAAAAACAACACACAGGATAAAAATCCTTAAAACTAAAGCAGTGCTGATCCACACCGATTAAAAAAACCCCAAAACAAATAAGTACATATTCAAAAGTCCTGCTGGTGGAAAGGCTTCAGACAAGAGACTTTTGGGGGTTTTGGGGTTTCTGATGCGTCATGTAGAACAAAAGTGTGAATTGTACTGCTCCCGGAGTAGGAGATCATCACAAAAATGCAGAACTAAAAATGCATGTATGCATTTGCCGACCAATGCATTATTATTAAGTGTTCCTAGTTAATTAATTAAGTGTGCCTAGCTAAGTGTGCCTAGGCGCACTTATTATTCTTCCCCCAGAAATCCATTTATTATTCTTCCGCCTAAAACTTTGCAGCGTTTCTCGCCCCGCAGCTTTGAGAAAACCCTCACATGTGTTACACCGTTTCGTGCGGCTCGATCGGGAATGATGTGCTATGATTTTTGGTAGGGGGTCGTCGCGCGGTGCTCCCAAAATCCACAAACAAAAACAAAAACACTAAGTGCCATAGACTTAACATTGAGCTTGAAACCTCAACCAAATTTTAGACACAGCCGACAGGGATCAATCACACACTTTCTATTCCAATGATTTCCTTTGTTTTAGGACATATTTCATTTTAATTAACCACGTTATTTATTAACTTATTAAAGTCACTCTCTTTTAAACTGTTCGTTATTTTGCATTTTTACACATTTTTAGGTGCGAGCCTTTACGATAGAAAAGCAAATTGAAACACAACTCCATATTTTCTTCCTGCAGCAATCCCATAATTATTTCCTCTATTTGATCAGGAAAAAAAAATACCTATCCATTAACTATACCACTCAGTCTACTGTGCATGTATTTGGCCTGTGGGTGGAAACTGGATTACCCAGAGGAAACCCAGACAGACCGGAGTCAAGATTTTAACACCCAACAATCTCAGAGGTGCAAGGTGACAATGCTGCCCAAAAAGGATGCATCATTAATTAATATTAATTCACTGAATGTTCAAAGAATATTTAGAATAATAATAATAATATTTTAGTTCAAAGCCAGAACTATTTCAAAGGTTTTTGAGTGTGACGCTTCCATGATTTTACTCAGGAATTGTACATGAATGACTCATGAAAAATGCAAACTACCTGCGACTGGACACGTGTACTAGTAGTTTGTATACGCAGGCGGGAAAAAGGTACTCTACAAAGCATTTAAATGGATGCAAACTGAAAGAGAACAGGCTGAATCATTTAAAATCTTTTTTCCCCCCACAATTTAATGGATATGATAAAGTAAGTGAAAATATGAATATCTAAAAAGTACATTTTGGCTCATCAGTGCCTATCAAACACACCAAGTGATGTCCACTACCTAACCAAAAAATTAATAAAAATTTGCACATTCTAAGATTTCATTCAGTCACCTTTAGCTTTGATTACAGCACACAATCTGGTGTCCAGTTCATCAGTGAAACAGAGTCCTCATACTCCCAGAAGCACTCGCTCACAATTTGCGCCTTGATATATTCATACGCCATAAGGGAAGAAAAACTCCATAAATGTGAAAACCTGATCATTCAGTACACTTAATTTTATTGCCACAGAAAGTTTACCTTTTTCTAAAGTACCACAGCCCATTCTTTATGATCTCTAACAAATCTGTTTTCTAATTAGCTTCACTGATAACTGTTTTTTAAGGCTACACAGCTGTTTAGTCCCAATTCCCAAAAGAGAGTTCTCTTCAATCTGTGCATGTGAAAATGCTTTTACTTTAACTACTAAACATAACCATGAGTTCTACTAGTTTTTTTAAGTGATCTCTTAACTTTAGTTCCTACCACATTCAGTGAATGAATGAAGATGATAATTCACCATCAACGTTCCAGATTTTAATAATGTACTGGACAGCTCTTCACCCAATTTCAACAATCTCCTTAGCTGTTTTATGTGCTTCAATTCTTACCCTGATGCACACTTCGCTCTGGAACACGGTCAATCTGTACTCACATGACCTTTTTCTCTCATCAAATTTAAATCTTTACGCTCCATTACAAAATCAAGTCTTTTTTTCTGACTAGTTTTGGTAACAAGCAGTTGTCTTACGGCTCATGCAGCTGTTTAGGGGCAGGCAGTGGTAGCTGTGCAGAGGTTTAAGGCACAGTGTTACTGATCTAAGTAACAGCTCGTCCTTGTTGGGCCCTTGAGCAAGTTCTACTGCTCTATCTGCTCCAGGGACGCCTTCTCATGGCTGACTCTGTGCTGTGACCCCAGCTACAGAATTTCACTTTCACTATTAACCAGACCACCCCCCAGAGCTCTGTTTTTCTCCCTACTTTAGTCATTCCCGAGTCCCATCCGTCACTAAGGGGCTTCCACATAAGGATACTACTACCAGTCCGGGAGGGCTGAAGACTATCATGGTTTCCAGCCAACCGTATCTTTACGAACTGCCTGCTGATACCCTGTTGGTGAGCGATGTCTCACACTCGGAGGACAGCGTTATTTGCTCCCAGGAGAGACTACAGCATCACCCAGGGTGAGCACTTTTACCACTGCGCCACTCTGATGCTCATAGCTCTGGTTCAGACTATTGCAACTTCATCAGGCATTTAAGTGATCCCACATCTCTTCGACAAAGTGACGTTTCAGCACCATCCTTCCAGGTTTTAAATAACACCTAGAGGCTTCTTAATCCACTTCCAGTAACTTTAAATCTCCCGAGTTGTTTTCTTTGCATGATTGTCTTGTCCAGGCTGTGTACTTTAAGTCACTTCACCTCATCTCATCAGGTGGCCAATTACCCTGATAACACACCTGTTCCTCAATCAGAGCCTTTTAATAAACCGAGCACGTCCAAAGGTCAGGTGTGACATTACACTCAATACGTGAGGGTGGAAATTAAAGCGATTGGAATCATTAATATTATTTATAAAAATAAAATAAAAAAATTAAAAAAAGTGTTCAGAGAGCTAAATGCTAACTAATCCAGATGAGCGCAAATCCTCCTGCTAAGACGTGAGCTAACTAACTAGACACTTAGGCGCTAAATAATCTGAAATTTCTTCATAAACACATCGTTAAAAAGTGAAATACAACATTTTTAATCGTCAGAAACGGGAAATGAGTTGTTTCAGTAACGTTAACTTGACTTCTTGTGATAACCGTGAATACTGAGATTAGCTAGCAGGCTAGTTAGTGAGTTAGCAAACCAAATTGACACGCCTAGCTTCTTCTTAAATATGTTTAGAACGTCACTAACTTTAATATTATTTAAGGAAAAAACTATTAATCCTAAAATAAATGTCACCGAACAGTGAGAGGAATTAGCTCAGTGTGAGGCTAGTTAGCTAACCGAAGGTACGCGTCAAACGCCTAGCATCAATGCTAACGCGGCTAACAAGGGGGGGGGGGTGATTTCGTAATCCTGTCCTGTACTCCTCGCGTGTGATACACGACTATTTCAGTTCGTATTGAGTTAATTAAGTGATACAAAGTGACAGAAGATGACCGTTAGCGCAGCAGTGTTAGCATCGGAGCTAACCTCCGTACCGTTTTGATAAGCAGCTGCAGTGCCAGGAGCTCCGCCGTTCTGCGTCGCGCTGTAACTCTGAACATTCGAGTTCAGGTTGGTGTAACCCGGAGCCGACATCTTATTTCAGTCTTCAAATCGACCTTTATACGATCCAATATGTCGCTTTCGATGAAGTGCCGATCAAACAGAGAATTCCCCGAGGTCAGCAGTTTTGCGATGCCATCGACCTGCTTTAAAAACTGAGGATGTGTCACTGATTAGAGTCTGATCTGCCTTTAGGACCAAACACTGAAATCTGAGTCTCGTCTGCTACGTGTCCGTTTCAAAATAAAAGTCGCGGGGACGGCTACGCTTCCGGGTTCACGCAGGCGTTTTGCGTCACCTCGTGCGTAACAGAAGAGGAAGGCGTGGGGAGGAAAAGAGCACGTGCTGACCTTATGATGCGTTTAAGTAGCTTTACATTGAGTTTACAGTACAGGATTTGCAAGCTAAATTCCACTTAAGCTAACAAAAAGCCACGGTGTAAAACATTCATATAACTTGGTTACTTTGTTTCCTGACTTCTGATAAATGTTATGAAATCGACGTCGATCAATATCATGCTAACTTTCATGTTGGGTAGCGACTACAAAACAGATTCGGTTCTGTTCCTTCACCAGTCTCTCTCTCAAAGTCTTTGGTCTTCTTCTTTGTTGTTTAATGGTGACTGGAATCCAGTATATTGGTTACATTACCACCAACTGTAGGTCTCGTTCCCCCTCTACTTCCTGGACGATTTTCCAGACCAGGCTTCCTTAAAACATCCAATGCATCCTTCCCTGATCTTGCTTTGCGTCTTGTACTCTTTGTCTGTTTTATCCGGTACTTTCACATACTTGTTTTTTCTCTCAACATGTTCCATCTCAGTTCCACTTAGCATCTAGTTGGAATTCTGTAGATTGCATCTCCTTCACCTAAGAATCTCTCAGCTTCCCTGTTCATTATAGCCAACTGTCCAGTCCAGTCTTCCACAAAAACAATCATTAAATTCTTATTTTCTTTTTATTTTTCTTATCTTATTTTCTAATTAAGTGTGCCTTCGCACACTTATTACTCTTCTCCCCTAGAAATCATTGCGCAATCCATTTATTATATCCCTAAAACTTTGCAGCGTTTCTCGTCCCGCAGTTTTGAGAAAACCCTCACGTATGTTACACCGTTTCGTGCGGCTCGATCGGGAATGGTGTGCTATGACTTCTGGTGGGGGGGTGGAAGGCTCCACCACGCACTGGATGGTATCCACGCACGTTAGGGGTGACCCGGCCGTCGCAGAGTCACACTTAAAATTTCTCCAGAAATTTTCTCTCTCTAGTTCTTATTAACATTGTCTTTTACTCTTCCTAGTTCTTGGAGCTATGCCACCATATCTTCCCTCTCCTGCATATATTTCCTGCATGAGAGCATGCTCAACAGCCTCACTTTTTAGATTTCATCAAATGTCTCGCTTTTGGTTCATTGTTCCACTGTTTTGCAATTTCTTCCTCTTTCTCCACACATTACCTTTCCCTGTTGACTTTGATATTGACCTCAACCCTTTTTTTTGGTTGCTTCTTTTGCCATCTCAGGTGTTCTGTCATTTCCCCCGGATACTTGGTGTGTTGATCCAGCGATTGCACACATTTGCACAACAGCTTCCTATTTATCAAATCATCATTAATCATAATCCCTTGATAATAAATGGTGTTTATAGAACTGTTGTGTAAAATCAACATCACCTGGGATCACAGCCATATTGTCGAAATGTTAATAGGTATATGTTTATTTGTTAAATAACCTTTTAAAATCTCTTTCCTGTAACACTTATATTATGTGACGCATCCATTACGAGAATGATTGATTTGTTACTATAGAAATGACAGGGCAGTTCCATTCAAAGGTTAACCTCACCATGGGGGAAAATGTAGGCACAATCCATGGGGGACATTTATTCTCAAAATGTAAAAAACACTATGCAATTACACATGCTCATATTGACTAAACATTTACTTGTAAATTAAACCGTAAAGTCCATCCAATGCTGAGCATCAGAAAGCATAAAAGGGGAGAAATTTGTGAAAACTACAAAGAAAGCAAGAGGAAGGGATGAATAAAAAATGAATCATTAATTGCAGATTTAATAGTTTTATAGTTAGTAAAAAAAAGAGGGTGGGTCAAAACTAATCCACTATAGAAAAACTTATTTTGTCCACACTGTCTTAACAGTGCTTTCTGTTTAAGGCTCCTGACTCCCCAGTCACTGCTGAGTAGGTGTATTTATTTATTTATTTATTTATTTATTGTAGTCTGAGGGTGTACCTGGTGTCATAACTAGTCACGAAAGCGCATATAGTTTCTTAAAGAGAATCATCACTAGTGACGTAAACGGCAGAGTATGAAACGGAAACATCCTCAATTGTCAACCAAGAAAAAATTCAAAAGTCAACCATCAGCTGGAAAAATGATGCATACAGTTTTCTTGGATTCTCAAGGACCAGTATTGGAATATTAGCAGAAAAAAAGGTTCAACAATTAACAGCGCTTGTTACAGTGAGACACTAAAGAGCTGAGGCCTAAACCTCAGATGAAAGACAGAGGATTGTTATGCCAGGGTGTTGTGATCTTCATGTCATGACAATACACATACTGTAAGCATACTTTTGTCCACACTGTCAACACTTTGATTTGAGGTGTTAAAGCATCCTCCCTATAGCCCTGATCTCGCTCTATCAGTGCTTTAACCTGTTTGCTCCCCTGAAATCAGCCCTACGAGGGCTAAGATTTACTTCTGATGAAGAAGTGAAGACAGGTGCCTTGGTGGCTCGCAGTTCAGCCTAAAACATTTTTAATGGTGGGAATAAGAAATCTTATTTAATGATGGACAAAGTGTAATGAAAAGCAAATGTGGAAAGATTATGTATTTGTCTTTTCTAAATGTTTTCTCATCTCATGTATTACTAATTTAAATGTTTCATGTTAAAATTCACTATTAATGGATGTTCTACATATGATTTTAGATGTCCAGGCACTTTATACATTTATAACGCCGTTTTATCCTAAATAATTTTTTCCAAAAGTTTTCAAATCTACACTGTTTGTGTTTGTTCAACATCTGGAGTTTGTAGGAAACCTGTACTCACTTAAAAAAAAAAAAAGTTTGTCTTTGTAATGTCACATTCATAGCACTGACAAAATTCTGTATATAGTATTTCCAGTATGTAAATGATTATAGAAAATTGTATTATTTTGTCTTTTTTTTTTTTTTACTTTGATGAAAATGCTACATTACAAGTTATGCTCCAGTAAATGATTCACTGATACTAAGCTTGTCCATGCTCTAAAGCTTTTTGTGTACCAATATGAGTCCAAATGGCACATCCATAATGCCGGAACTACAATATAACATACAGTCTAGAGACAGAGATTGCTAATTCTTCAAATTTGAGAATCTTGAGATCATTTTAGATTCATTTCAAAGCAGTGTTCTGAAAGCTAAAGGAATCCCAGCCAAAGTGAAGGCACTGGATTAATCTTGCAAACTCACTTGTTGAGAATATGAGAGTTTGTTGAGAATTGCAGTTGTACAGATTTTTCAGATGTTTTCATACCCACGTAGGCCGCCTCAGGACAAACAACACTGCAGTGGCACCTCACTGAGCTTCCCAGGTGACGTGTGAAGTTTCTGTCATCACTTCTGTCTGTGTGAAGTTTAATAGCTTAGTGAATTGATTTCTGCCTTGCTGGGAATCAATTGCACAGCCATATGCTTGTGGCACTTTGTCCATTTGTCCAATTAAACTGCTCCTGTTTTATCACGATGCTTTTTTCCATTGCAAAAAGAAGAATATAAAAACAAATCAGACCTGGTGCCAGTTTGCCTTAAAATAAACTTGCACTCAAAATGAATGCACACTTTTTTTCACCCTCAGTACCGGACCCTGGACCTACAGGTATCAATCATCCTTCTGGAATGCTGATCAATCCATATCTGCTGTATCCATGTGTACTAGAGTTAATGTACTGTAGAAGAATTCATGTGAAACACGATCATTTATAGTTGTTTTATATCACTTATAATCATTCTTCTGTTTTCCTTTTTGTTTAAGATTATATTACTATGAAGCCACAAACTGAAAAGCCATCTGGCCTTTTTTACTGTACTAGGGGGAAAAAAAAAAAAAAATCAATAAGACGCACAAAAAAAGCAACAAGGCATGCGAGCGAGCGCGTAACTGCAGCAGGTCCTCAGGTCTTGTCCGTGTCAGGAAAACTTGTTGCTATGGAAACAAAACCATAAGCTGCTGTTTTAGAAAATGAATGATTTTTACTTTTTTATTTTAATTTTATTTTTTTACTAATTTGCAAAGCTTTTTAAGTCATTATTAAGCTTGGGAAGATTAACGACTAGGTAAAAAAGCAGACACTTCTGCTTTTTCCAGTTTAAACTAAAGGTGTGTGTATGTATGGCTTGTTTGGACTTACAATACAAACTCTGCACTATACTGTACTGGAACTATGAAGGTGACCTTGCTTCATAACAAAGCCAAATATGAAGTGTGTGTGAGATGGCCTTGTGAAAACTTTTATTCTGAAGTGTTGCCCTTTAATTCCTCCAGTCCTCACTGGAGCTGATCTTCCACACTGTATTTGGGTCGGGTTTGGATTCTGCACCCTTCATCTACTGCAGAAAGTCTGATTTCTGAGAAAAGTCTGGAATAATGAACCAAAATCTCTGTGTCACTCTTTCTCTCGCTACTTCTTAGTCAATAATTTTTTATCTATCTATCTATCTATCTATCTATCTATCTATCTATCTATCTATCTATCTATCTATCTATCTATCTAT
>JAQQZT010000008.1:21674879-21693890 GCA_030068275.1 Clarias platycephalus | reverse complement strand
CATTTTGTGTGACAAACATGCAAAAGAATAAGAAATCAGGAGGGGGGCAAATAGTTTTTCACACCACTGTATATATTCCAAAATTGACTTAAGGCACAGCGGCTTGTTGGTTATTACTATCTTCTCACACCTACAAGGATGTGGGTTCCAAAAATCCCACCTCAGATCTATGTGTTGAGATTGCATGTACTGTACTTCCTGTGCTTAGTGGGATTCCTCCAGGTACTGTGATTTCCTCCCACTGTCCAAAGATATACCCTGTCTGGATAACTGATGTTTCCAAATTGCCCGTAGTGCATCATTGGCTGGGATGGTACCCCATCCCATGACCATGACCCTCACCACCCCCCATGACCCCATAGTCCACCAGTCCCAATATCCGACATGAGTGGCTTTGACCATACATATCTTTGACCAACCAAAGTAAAGTAACTTTAAAAAGTACCTGTGTGAAATTGTTTATTATTATTTTTGAACATTTAGAATAGATTTTATACAGCCATATGTTATGCATCTATACTGTATTACCACAGTATCACACAGACCATCCAGAGAAGGTTGTCAACAGCAATAAGCTGTTTTTCTCCTTAGTTTCTAACTCTTCTCTCTCACTCACTCATCTTCTATACCGCTTTATCCTGTGTTGCGGGGGACCTGGAGCCTATCCCAGGAGACTTAGGGCACGAGGTGGGGTACACCCTGGACAGGGTGCCAATCCATCACAGGGCACACACACATACACACACACACAATATGGGCAATTAACCTAACCTACATGTCTTTGGACTGTGGGAAAAAACCTGAGTACCCAGAGGAAACCCACCAAGCATGGGGAGAACATGCAAACTCCATGCACACAGAGACGGGAATCGATCTTGGCCGGGAATCGAACCCGGACCCTGGAGGTGCAAGGCGACAGTGCTAACCACTACACCCCCGTGCTCTAACTATTCTGCTTATCATTGTGTTACTTCATCAATATGAACCCCTAAAATGGGAAATGAGTCAGAGGAAAAGGATGGTGGGAGTTCTATTCCTGTCAAAAGTGCGAAAGATTTTACTTTGTTTAACAATGACTGGCTGGCAAACATTTTTAAAACTGTATCAACCAGCAACATACAGTATGCTTGGCAAAACTTGTAGTGAAATGTGAGGGAATGGATGGAATGAGCATGCTGTCTATTTTGCTCTAACTTGAAATCTTGGTGAGTTAGGGCTCTGAAGGATAAATGTAAAATAAAATCATTGAGAAGTGAATGTAAATTGTCCATAGGACCCGTGTAACGTTAATTCCATCTGGCTAGGGTGTATTCCTAATGTTTCCTCTGATAAAACACAGAGGTCTGAGTTTGGGGTTTTTGATTGGACGCCTGAAGGATAACCGCTGAGGCAATTCAGGGTGTGATTTCCACCATTACAACACAGATCCCTGAGGGTTCCCAGATGCTATTTTCAGTATCATTGCTATAGTCTATGCTAGGCTGTTCTCATACAGTACACAACACTTTTTTTATTTTATTTTTTACGTTATCCAATCTAATAACAAATTAACACGAGTGAAATGTGAGGGAATTGAATGAGCATGCTGCCTATTTCAAATTCTTGGTGAAATTGGGTTCTGAAGGATAAATGTCAAAGAAAAGAAAGAGAAGTGCTTGTAAAATGACCCTAGGACCCTGTGTAACTTTAATCCCGTATGGATAGGGTGTATTCCTGATGTTTCCTTTGATGAAACTTGAGTTTGAGTTAGATTAGACACCTGAAGGATAACTCACTCACTCATTCTCTATACCTCTTTATCTTATATCTCACAGTGTGTCCCATGTACAGTATGGTACAGTATGTACTGTACACCTTACCGCATGGGTGTGTCCCAAACCACACAACACTTTCCTATACGGGATCCAATCTAATAGCAAATTACGGGTGTACAAACACAATGAGGTATTTTATCAAAGAATTTTCTACACTTAAATTAAGATTTATTTTTTTTATGCATTACTAGTGTGATTAATTTTGCCACACATTTAGTTAGGGTTGTATGTGGTTTGAGACGCGGCCCATAGAACACAGAATATCCTGTTGTGATTGTACAGAAACACTGAGTTTCCTTCCTGCAGAAGCACAGGGTCAATCAGGGACTGGATGAAGGAGGAAAAAGATGCATTTGACCCGTTTAAAGGTACTTTCTGAGTTTATATGCGTTCATTAGCGTACACACGCTTTTGTGCAATAAGGACAAGCTAAAAGCAGAGCTAATGCAAATGCACGATAAGCATTTAGACCGGTTATTTCTGCTAAAATGTCAGCAGAAACCCATTTATCGATTTTCTGCATCAAAAACAACGTCTTTAGCTCAGGTTTTTATCTTGCTTTCGTTATATTGAAAACCTGTCGTCGTGTCGAGCACGCGCTTTTGCGCGCTCCCTGATTGCGTCATTTGCTAAGCGCTTACTCCAAGGGTGTGTCTCAAATCGACGTTCTGTTTCACAATCAAGCTCAGGGTTGTTGTTTTAAATTTTTTTTTTTTAAACAGAATACAGTATGCCTGTAAAAGTTGACTGATTGTAAAGTGCTTACAAATGCCATGACTCATTTATGAGAAGTTTGGTTACTTTTTAATGTTTAATTATTATAATAATAATTAAAAAAAAAAGTGTTTTGATGTAATGCCTCACAATATCGCTCTGGAATTGAGCTGTATGTAATAAACATACAATTCTCAGTCTGTTTGTGTTTAAAACTGACTCGTCCATCATTATTTCCTAAGAAACGTAGAATTGTTCCCTCAAAGGGTCACCCCTCAGCAGCCCATTCGATCCGCCCACAACTTGGCATAGGTTTTACATCCTTGGTTTTTAGCATTGTAGCTAACATCAGCCTCAGGTCTAAACAACTTCCTTCATATTCAGAATTTAGTTTTAATAATGAGTTTTACCTAAATCAACAATTTATTATAGATGGTCAAACCATTAAAAATGGGCACTGATCATTAAAAATGATTATACATTTTGGTCAGTAATTCTCTTGCATTCTCTTGTTTGTGCATCGAAGTTACCACAATTTTAATGCATAAACATTATTAATATGGCTGTAAAAAAAGACAAATAATTTTGTTTTTGCCATAACGCTTCCCAAAACCATTTTGGACTAGCACCACAGACACTGAATAGATAACATTCTTTTTAAATAAACATACAATTTTCAATCTATTTGTATTAAAATGTGTTGTTTACATCATCAGTTTGCTGAAAAGAAAAAAACAGAATGTAAATAGAATTAAAAAAAAAAAACATTCCAAATGAAGGTTTTCATAACTGTATCGTGTCAGCGTCTGGTCTGAGCAACTGACTTTAGGAAAAATTATTAGTTTTAGTAATGAGTTTTGCCTCAATTAACAATTGATTAAGGATGGTCAAGCTACTAAAAATTAGATTATTAAAAATGATGATGGATTTTGGATATTACCACTGACATTATTAGCTAACTGATATATATATATATATATAGCTAGCTTATATTTAACATTATGTACTACATGTAAATAAAATATAACATCTGACTTTAAAGTTGTTTCTGAGTGAACGAAATACCAAGAAGTTATATTGCCAGGCTAAAAAGACCATTTTGCCTTTAAGTAGTAATTACTTAAAGATGTTTATTAGGGAGGGGAATAACTAGTCACCACCAGTCATCGATATGACATTATCATGATACCTAGGTGCTGATTGGATCAATATTGAGTTTCTATTAGTATTATGATTTTATTAATTTTTCCATGAGTTTATTACAATTTTAAACCTTTTTAAATCCATGAAAAACCCATTAAAACGTTTAATGATTAATATTATAAGGATAAGGCTTCCATTGCGCACAATTTTTGTAAAAAGCATTTAGTGCTTGCAATGTTTTGAGACTGGTGTAAGTGAAGAGTGGGTTTGAGACTAATTCTCACATTAGGAAAAATTTTTGAAAAAAAAAGTCAGATTGGAGCCACTCAGAAGCTTCCTGAGCAAATCCTGGCTGATCGACGGGTTCATGCTGTTACACATGTAAAAAGTTTTTTTAAAAATCGATTTTGGATTCATTGTGGCAATACGTGAATTACTACACTAAAGAATCACAATTCACAACTTCCAACATATCTAGTGTTTAATATGGATAGTGGTATAAAAAAAATAAAATAAAATAACAGGTGTCTCAGGTAAATCATAGTGTACTCTATCAAGCACGCGGTCGCAGTCGGTTTGAGACGCACCCCGGATGAACGGCTAGACTGGTGAGGGGGCGTGTCCACTCTGTGCCATCCGATCCCGGTTATTTTCATGGATTTTTTAAGAAGGTGAGGAGGGAGAGGCGGGGAAACAAACACAGGGGGAGAGAGAGAGAGAGACAGAGACAGAGAGAGGGAGGTGTTGAATGGAGACGGTGTAACGGAACCAGTGTCCTGTGCAGGTCGGGACACCGCGCAAGAACCTGCGTCTCATGAGGCTCATGATCGAGACACCTATACTCTTTTAAGACTTTAATACCTCCGGTGTAGTTCTCTATCACCGATCGGAGTTGCGGGAGCGCACCGCGTCTTATTCTGCAGTTTAGTGTTTATTTTTAAAACTGTTGTTTTGTTGCTGCACGCGGTCCTCTGCTCTGTTTCATGCAGTAAACACTTCTAAGGATTCCGGTGTGGATGCGCGCGCGCTCACGCATGCATGATGCATCCAGCAAACAGCAGCTGCATCACCGAGACGCGCGAACCCGAGCCCCAACCCGAGGCAGCGGAGCGCGCTTCCGGTAAGCGCGAGCCTCAGGAACACGCATGCCAGGTCGGGCACGCGGAGCAGGAGCAGGTGCGCGTGGATGACCCCGCGAGCTCGGCGGAGTTCGCGCCCCCGGAAGGAGGTTACGGCTGGCTCGTGGCGTTCGCCGCTACCTGGTGCAACGGCTCGATCTTTGGCATCCAGAACTCGTTCGGGATTCTGCACGTGATGCTCGCGGAGGAGCACGAGGACCCCAAAGACCAGGCGTCCCAGTTTAAAGTCGGTGAGTGTGAGATTTTAAGGTTTGGTGGCACGCGCACAGGTCTTGTTATGTGAACTGTTCATTATGGGATGTTCTTTTATTTTTATTGGATAATTGTACATTAAAGACCAGTGATGTGGGTTTTACTTGTGAAAATGCATAAAATCATAAACTCGAGTGGATACAGACTGATACACACTGATACAGACTATTACACACTGATACAGACTGATACACACTGATACAGACTATTACACACTGATACAGACTGATACACACTGATACACACTGATACAAATTGATACACACTGATACAAATTGATACACACTGATACAAATTGATATAAACTGATACACACTGATATAAATTGATACACACTGATATAAATTGATACACACTGATACAAATTGATACACATCAAAGGCACCAAAGATTCCTTAATTCATGAAGACACAACCTCTGTTGCAAGCATAGAAAGTACCGTTTTCTTTTTCCTCGAAAGTTTACACTTGAAGGCATGTGTATCTGAGTGTGCCCTGTGATAAACTGTACCTCGCCTCTTGCCCTAAACTGACTGTTTTATTAAAACATTTTGAAGGTGGCGGTGGTGATCTGGTTAGCACTGCGGCCTCACACCTCCAGGGTCGGTGGTTAGATACCCTTCTCAGGGTCTGTGTGTGTGTGTGAAGTTTGCATGTTCTCCTTGTGTTTCTTCCCACATTCCAAAGACAAACAGATTAGGCATTTAAATAATTTTTTTTAACTGCCCGTAATGTGAGTGTGTGCATGTGTGCCCTGCGATGGATTGGCACCCTGTCCAGGATGTACCCCACCTTGTGCCCGAAGTTTCCTGGGGTAGTCTCCCGGCTTCCTGCAATAAGCAGTATAGAATGAATGAATGAATAAATTAATAGTTTTTTGAGTAATATTTTAATATTTCTAACCTCTGGAGAAACACATTTTACTCTCACAATCATCGTTATGTGCCAGGATACGGTTAGTCTACAGCGAGCACCAGATGGACATCTTGTTGTCTTTGCATCTATCTATTTTAATCTCTGTGCCTCTAAAACCCCTGTGTCTGCTCGCCATGTTTTATTAGAATACTTAAAAAAAAAAAAAACAACAACAACACTGGAGAGAGCCGAAGAGAGGTCAGGAGGAGATGCTGGACCTTTGGAAGCTAAATGATAAACAAACAAAAAAAAGCGAATAAAAAAGGTTTATCTGACTTCATTTATTTATAGTTATTTTTAACCAAGAGATACTAAGTGATATTCTCAACTCAACTCAAGTTGAGAACTCAACCTGGGCTCTAAAAAAATTATTTGTATAAATTTGACTATGATTTAGATACAGGTGGTTTATTTCATTAGCAAGCAAGAGTTTATTCATACTTGAAATATCACATAGTCAAAGGATTGCATTAATATAAACTTTACAGCTGGAACCACTGCTGCTGTTGTAGGACATGACTCAAAGTCGGGGTTGTTTCCAATTACTGCTCTCTAGAGTCTGTTGCAGCCTTAGGAAAAAAAACATGCAGGGAGCCTGTCCAACCAGCATTCATCACCATTATTTTACAAATTTGTCAGCCCTCCAGGGCCCCCTACTGGCGTGGGGCCATGTACAGTTTCCTGCCTCTTGACAAGCAGCGCTTCTGGGTCCCCCTCTGAGATTTTATTTAGCAAAAGAGGCATGAGAAAGAAAGATAAATAGATATTTTATATATATATATATATAGTCATATATTTTGACTTGCTTTTGGTCAGTTGAATTATAATAATTTTAAATTTGGACTCTTTGGATTCTGCATCAAAGACTATCTTGGATTATCATATTTGCCTCACATTTAACGTTAACGTATTTGTAGTGTACTCAGATACTCTTAGATGTGTATTTAATTCAATTAAAATAATTTTTTGGGGATTGACATTTTTTTAAATCTGTAGTGCTAATGCCTGATTTGTCTCGAGCAACTATATTCCTTTAAAATATTAAAAGTATCTAATATGCATTGAAATGTTGCATAAAATAGATTTTAAACATTTTCTAAATAGTTTTAAATATGTGAACTGATTCTGAATAAAAAACAAAACAAAACACCAAAAGATCCATTCAGCTGCAAAATCACACAGCTCTGATTATTAGTTTATTTTTTAAAATAGTTTCTGGTTATTACACTCACCACAAATAAACATATGCATTTTGTTGTTTTACAAGTGTGTAGTTTACTGATTGCTGTGTAAAATTGTGTTGAGAGAACTCTCATGCTCAAAAAAAAAAAAAAGTGCTCAAATAATTGCTTGGTTCAAAAGGTATGTTTTTTTTTTTTTTTTTTTTTTTACCGCCGGGTATCAGTGAGCCAATGAGGTGTCTTGCTCTGAACACGGCCCCTAGTGCACAGTTTGAAACCCGGCCAGGGACGGAACTGCTGAGAGAAAGGATGACCAGTGCGTCGTGTTGTGTAATCAGTGTATCCATGTGCGATTGTTCATTACTCTTCCTTTTAGGATGCACACCTGTCTCTTAAACCCAGGCGTCTTTCTGTTTTTACTCTTTTATATATAAATATAAAGGCTTCATAGGACTCGCCACCCGTCTTTCTATTTACTTTTTCGTTGAGTTGCTCTTTCACCTCATGCTTTGCTTTGTCTTTCTTCATCCTTTCTATTTTCCCTTTGTTTCATTTTGTCATTTGCTTTAATTGTTTTCCCTCAAATTGTCCACTGTTCTTCTGTGTCACTTTTTGTTCTTTTTGCTGTTTCAGTCAGTTTTTCTGTCCCTCACTTCAGCTAGCTTGTATGCAAGTCCCTCGTTCATACTATTTTCTTCCCCCACACTTCTCACTCTTAAATTCCATCCTGCAATTTACTCTTTGCCCTGCGCTACTATCGCAGTATCTCTTTCTCTCTCTCGTTCTTTGTCCGCCGGCGCTCTCCCGTTCCTTTCGGAACTCTCTGACCTCAGATCTTCTGAAGCAGTGAGGTTTAATCTCAGCAGGGGCTTAAAGTGGAAACTCCCGTTTGCATAAATACCGCTCGGGTCCTGCTTTAATCCTGAAGCACGTTACATGTTTCTGTCACATTTAAAGATCATCACATGGAAAGCAGTTTAAAGGGTTTTTCTTCTTGGGTACAGGGGGACAATCTTCAAAAAAGCCTAGGTTTCACCTTGATGAAGATAAGTCGGTTAAAGTTTAGCGTTTTGATGAAGTGGCCTAAACCCAGTTTCTTTGTAGAACACTGTGTGTTTTAGTTCATCATAGTGGCCAAAGTTCAGCATGTTGAGCAATTAGGAGAAAAAAAAGTCCTTTAAAAAATCTGGTCTGTGTGGTTGGAGTGTAGGATGAGCTGTTTTTTTTTTTTTTTTTTTTAGTTACATTTTTACAATCTTTTGCTCATAATTACATCTTATCTTTGCATTTCCTGTTAGCATCCGGTATACAAGTACAAAATTCCCTTGATCCTTATTACAAAAATAAATGGTTTCTCTACTCTGTGGTAGCGCATGGTACTGCATGGCAAGTTTGTACTGTACGTGTCTTAGACTCTACATGGACTCTACTAAGATGGTCACACAAAATTAGTAAACGAACAATGGTGCCATTACTATGTTTATAGATTGTCTAGACAGATATTAGTTTGTGGGTGTATAAAAATGCTGTATACTCCAAAAAGCCAAAACATTATGTCAATGCATGACATGACATGCTGTTGCTCTCACATATTCCACCAAAATAGCTCACCAACTCTACAAGATCTCTGACTGTGCCATGTGGTACCTGGAACATAGACATTAGCAGCGGATTCCTCAAGACCTGTGAGTTGCAAGGTAGATCTGCACATTGCGTTTATCCGAGGTCAAGTTCTGTCTCTGACCGTTGTTGTGGTGGACATGGATTAGCACGGGTACTCGTATTGGTACGCGGCTACACAGCCCCATACCTAGTGCTTTAAAATACTCTTTAAAATACTTTAAAAGCCTTTCTGCTGGTTCGAATGAGACGAGATAGTTTTGTTGCCCTTGGTTATCAGTAAGCCATAGGCTGCCAGTGCTTTCTTGCCATGGTCCTCGCTACTGCAGAGCCTTGATATTTCTAAGGTACTCTGACCCATTTTGGTTATAATATACTGTAGTCCCCAACATACAAACGGGTTCTATTCCTAGAGTTTGTTTGTAAGTTTAATTTGTTTGTAAATCCAACAAACATTGTCTAGGTACTAGGATACTAACACAATTGGCTATACACAGTATGAAGCTAACATTGCTTTTTAGAATTGTGCCATTGGTCAAACAACTCATGTTAAAAGAATTAGCAATGCCATCTTTTCACCTCGCTCCATTCTCTTCGCTCATCGTTATCGCTTGGCGATTCTTTTCAGTTCCAGCTTTTACACTTGCTTCCAGACATCCTGGAATGCACACTGCACGCACATAACAATGTGATCTAACTTCCGCGCTTGAATGTGCACGAACGTGTTCGTATCTTCAAAAGTTTGTAACTCGAATGTTCATATGTAAGGGACTTACTGGACATCCCAGACCTTTTGCATCATATGTGAGTGAACACAGTGTGCTAGCTCACTTGCTGTTTGTAAATCTAAACATTATAGAAGAGTGTAAAATGTATATAGTACGGAAAAGATTGAATTTGTTTTTTTTATTAACTCAGAAAAAAATCTCAGGTCTTCAGGATTTCTGCAGGTTATATTTAACCGTAACTCCTCAGCCACATTGTCAATCTGTTAAAAGCCCAAGCAAAGTGCGCCAAATTAATATTTAATAGCCTTGAAGTCCATTACATTGTGCTCTTGCTGTAGGTTTGCTTCTCCCAGTGAAAGACTGCCTGAGATGAACTTGCTTTGAACTTTCCATCTGTTGCATATCAACATTAATAAGGTTTAGGTCACCTCTCCAGGGTGATGTATATCGATGGCCTGAGTCATTGCCCGAGCCAGTATTCTGTGCCATTTTGGGTTTGCTTGAACATCTGGTTTCAATAGTCCATGCATGAACATTTGATTTGTTGGGTAATTCAGGGATTTCAAATAAAAGGGATGAAATTATATTTAACCATGTCAAAGACTTCAAAGGCAGGATTTAAATTAATGTTTAATTTTTTTTAAGCAAGACATTATTGTAATAATTAATCATCACCGTTAATGCAGCACTAAGAGTTGTTTTTTATCTTCTCCATGAGACCAAAGAGAATATATCAAGAGAATATTTGAAAGTTTTTGTCGAGCACCTTTGTACCGTTAAACAATGTCTGTTTTCAAAACTAGTTGTTTGCTGCGACAGCATCGAGAGAGAAATTTTGTGCGCAATTTTAACGTTTGTGGGTTTTTCATTCCCACGCGAGTGGTAACAGAATCGTAAGCAATAAACCTCCAACATGTAAGCAGGAAATGCTGCCCCAAACAAGTATAAGAGGAATGAAACGCTCACTGACATGCAGATTACGTTCCTTACAATCCAGACTTTTTATGGTTCCCTTGATGTCAGGACTGTGTATATGCAGTGCGGTTAGCCCTCATGTTAGTCTCACACCTTTCTGCTACACTGAACTCTGCACAATGGCAGCTTGTATTCCAAGGGAAACTGGCCAAGTGTAATTTAAGATTAGCTTTTAGGAAATGACAATCATTGCATTGAAAGGGTGTATAAAATTAGCTGAAACGATGCTGAAACATGTCCTGCTTTGGAATGATGGAAAAAAAACAGAGATGAAGGAAGCTGTAACAAGAAATCATAGGTTTATGAGGGCTGATATAAAGCTGACGAGTTTATATCAGATGGGATCACACATCTGTTGACCATCTGTTGACCATCTGATCCACATTAAGCATGGTAGGTTGTATGATAGAAATAAAAAAAAATTAAATAGACAATATACATTTAAAATATTAAATCTCTGATTGAAATCTCTGATCTAAATTCAGACACAAGTTGGAATTTGAAAATCGGTTAATGATAGCGATCAGTAGCGCTCTTGAGTAGTACATACGTACGGTAATTGTACAAAAGTAACGATGTAAATGTACAGGGAAATTTCTGCTATTGTAAGGGAATTACGTCAGGAAAATTAAAAAGACTACATTAACATCCATCCACCCATCTGTTTTGTTAATCTATAAAAGATCAATGTGTGTTTTCAGCATTTTAGTTTCCACAAGAATTCGAGTGTAGCTTTATATAACCTTCCCTCGAGTGCCTCTTTGTAGACGTGTACTGTATTTACCTAGCAAATGAGAAGGCAGAGACCAGAAACAACTAGGTAAAAAGCCATCATACATTTTATCTGTCTAAGGTTTGGGGAATTATAAAGCATCTTACAGTATAATAATAATGCACCCACCTGTTTTGAAGCTTTTCCAACTCGCCTTTCTGACAAACAAAATTATTGCAAATAAGGATTTTCTATAGTGGACACTCTATTGTGTGAATATGTTTAGGAATTAATTAGTGCTTAGCAATATAAAAATCAAAACGCAGCCATAAGCTGAAAAAGCTAAATTAGATTTTAGCGGTTAGCCGCTAACCTACATGTCATATATTCAGAAACTAAAAGAATCAAAATCAGGGTGAGAATTGGGTTTTATTCACCAAGTATGTTGACACAAAGAATTCGATTGTAATTAAAAGTACAAGACCAACATAAAACACTCTACATTTGTTAGAGACAAGACACTACAGTATATATAGCACACAATATTTTAAGAACAATTCAGATTAAGTAAAGACTAGAAAAAATATTCAGAGTATGGAACAACTGTACATAAAGTGTACATAAAGTGAGTGTACAAGGTAGTGCAAGTAACTTTAGTGTGCATCACATATAATAAGTAGTGCAAATAGCAGTAATATAATAGCGAAATAATGCCCTTGTATCCACAAACAATGGATCTGTTGCTACAAAAAGTCCATGAAATTACCATAAAAAGTATCAGACTGATTCTGGTACATATAATTTTTTCTCAAAACTCCTATCCTGAAGATTTATCCTGCTTCAGCATGCAATCCAAGCTATTGTTGGCAATCAGCCTCACATCATGCTTTAATTCAACTAATGAGCCTAAATAGCAATAACTTTAAAATAGTAACACAAAAAAACAGCTCAAGCATAAAAAAATGCTTGAAATTCATCAGTCTGAGGTGAAATGTTTAACAGGTGTGCTGTTGTTGTGACTGTCTTAGTGGTCTAATTTAAAACACATGTCTGTGCTGTCTCTTTTGTATCTGTTTTTGGGAATATAAAATGGTGACTCCTGGGTGAAGCTGCACCCCGAGCTGGAGGAGGGATTTAACACTTTTTTCTTTCCTTATGAATATTGTAAACGTTATGAATAACAGACGAGTCCATACAATGAATAACAGATGAATCCATCCAAAATCTAATGTATTTTGCTGTGGAGAAATAGAGGTAAAAAGTTGCTCCAAAGCACAAAAGAATTAGTTATTTTTTACAACATTCAACAGGCTTTAAATTGGCTAATATGAAACTGTAGAACTTCTATTTTAGAGGTTAAAGATATTTTATTTTTCATAACAAATGCTGAAAATGTCATGCATTTAGCATGAATAGTTCTAAAGTAACGACATGTGGAACTTTGTAACCTTTTCTATTGCACAGGTTTGTATAGTAAAGTTTGAAGTTAAAGACTCTATATCTCAAAAGCTATAGCAGATTCAATTCTGAATTTTTGCACACTATTTCTAAGTGGAATGCCCTAAAGAAAGCAAGAAATTTAGCTATAAGAACAAAACTGACAAAATTAATAAATGATGATGAGATAACTAGAAAAACTGAAGAAATAACTATAAGTCAGTTAAATGCCAGTTATTTTACTTCTGATGATGAGACGGGGATTAATATAGACAATCAGGATATTCTATGTACTGTATAGGTTAGGTTATAAATGTAGAGTTAGGATGACATGGTAGATAATAATACTCATTAACAGAGTGAACTAGCAGCTTACAGTATTGGAATTGGTTGACCCAATAGTTCTTTTTTTTTTTTTTTTCTTGGCTTCCAAAAGACAAGAACAAAGGGTGTGTTGTAGGGGTGTGGGTGTGTGCGATCGCTGACAGGAATTTTGTCTTTGTGGGTCATTGTAGTGCTTTCAATGAAAGTCTCTACACTGGGGTCCAAATAACTGCACACTCATACAATTCTGCATAATACAAAATATATACATTAATGTATACACTAGCTTATAAACAAATCTCTGTTGCAAGCTTGCTCTGGCCAAGAAGGGAACATGTGTTACTCATTTAGCATTGGCTACATTGATCTTACTGAATTTAGATACACACACACACACACACACACACACACACACACACACACACACACACACGGAAAATTGCTAGGGTTGTCTCTGCCACAAACACACGTATCATATAAAGCTCAGCCCAGCCCATTTGTTAGACCAACCATGGATAAGATTCTGTGCAACAATTCATTGTTTACTGTTACACAATCTAAAGTTTATTAAAAGTATATTTCTAATAATTTTATACACCTAATAGATGTCGCTTTCCATTTCGCTTGGTCATCGTTTTCTTCTTTCCGCTTTTAGCCAAGGATCAAACAAAGGAAAATAACGTCAGATATACCCTACATAAATACACTAAGTTTACTCATATTTCATCTCGCAGCCTCGCAGTCCTCTAGGCATGCAAGAATTTTTTTTTCCTCCCCTGAGAAGCAAAATACACAGAACTGATCCAATTTCAACATCCTGTCAGAGATCCTGTATTGTTTACATTTACATGGTAAGTATGCAGTTGATGGCGGGCCAATATAATGGCTTATGTAATCTTTTTTTTTTTTTTTTTTCTCCCCCAAACCCTTTTGTTGTTTAATATCTTTATTTTTTTTTTACCCATGAATACATATCGCAATATAACATAATATAGCATTGTTATTCATATTAAATGAGGGGCGCTGTTATTTTTGTGTTTGATTCATATCATAGGTTTGCATTAATTCGAAAATCTAGATAAAAAAAAAGTGAAAAGTGATATTAGTAATTTATCAATTAATCCTTGTTTTATTTTTACAATAATAAACCAAATAAATCAGCATTATAATATTTAACTATATTATTATTTTTTTTGCAACAAAAAAAGACAATATTTAAATATGATTCCTGTAATTAATTGGAAAAGGGTGTACTGTATATCAATTAAAAAGTGATAACTTTATTAGTTTAATAATATGCAGACATGATTAGTTCATTATTTATTAGTATCAATTACAATTCATAATTCATATTTATGTTTTTCCATTAGAGGAAATGTATTATTATTAGAACAGATAGAGGAACAGAAGGCGTTTGTATTGCGTCTCCCTTGTGGCTGTGTCTGGTCGAAATCTGTCAGAGCGCATCAGTCAGTTTTAGTGGGTCATTCTTTCTGTCCCTTCCTCCAGCTCTTCTCTCTCTCTCTCTCTCTCTCTCTCTCTCTTTTTTCTCTCTCTGTGCAGACAGATCTGGTCCTGATTCTCTCAAATGAGACTGTGTTAAAGCCCTCAAGCTAGCCATGGAGACGTACGAGGAGAGAGCAAGTGGGGTTTATTTGGAGATGGAAATAACAGGAGAAAGTAGAGGCGTGTGGGAGGAAGATAAAGTGAACATCGGAAAGGTGACCGAGGAAATGAGATAAGGGGTAAAGAGAGGGAACAAGGGATCAAGTGCAGACAGAAGTGTGTATGTGGAGTATTCGTGTGGCGTAGTTGTAGTGATGTATAGCAGTGAATCATCCTTCTCCTGTCACTATAGGTTACCATGAGGCAGTGTGTCCGTAGCGTTGTCTAAGAGTGGGGGAGTGAGAGTGTATGTGTTGTAGACAACCCATCCATACCCTACCTTGTGCCCAATGTTGGGATCCTCATGACCCTACGCAGGATAAACAGTGTAGGTTATAGAAGGGTGGATGGTCCATCCGGGACAAACAGAATCCTTGGATTCCGTTCTTTTGTATCTTTGTCAATAAATGTTTCAGTGGTAGTTCAGTGGTTAAGGCTTTAGAGGATGTCCCAGGTTCAAACCCCAGCACCACCAAGTTTCCACTGTTCCTTGAGCTCCCTCAAGTTCGTGACTATATAATAAGGTCAAATGTAAGGCGCCTTGGATAAGGGTGTATACTTTCAGGACGGATCCCATAATTCAATGGGCTCAATGTGTTTATTGAAGGTATCTTTGATGTGTTTGAATTATGTCCCCGTTCTTGAGCAAAAAAAAAAAAAAAGAGTCTGTTATTATTTAGTGTGTAACTGGATCGGCTCTCGTGAGCGTCCAAGACTGAAATGAAACCTACAACAAAAATGTGAAACCTTTTTTTTTTTTTTATACAATTGCAGCAGAGAGATTAATCTGCGAGTTAATAATCAGAGGAATGTTTAATTCCTAGTGGAATTAGGAGGGCAAAATCCCCTCTCTCTCTCTCTCTGTCTCTCTCTCTCTCACCTCACACACACACACACACACACACACACACACACACACACACACACTCAGCTCACCTCAGGTTTCACTTTTTTCTTGATTGTTCTAAATTCCCTTAAGAACCTCAACCATGGATTCTAACCCGCAAAGCCGGCAAACAAAGAACACCCGAATAATGTGTGTGTGTGTGTGTGTGTGTTTTAGGGATTGCAAACACTTGCCAGGTTAATGTAACAGCTGTGTTTAATTTACACCTTTGACCTTCTCCTCCCTTCCAATACGCTTAAGCAGCAACTTGTTTACGCATGTTTCATTTTCCTGTCCGCTAATGGAACACCGGGGTTTTATTTCTGAGGAAGCAAAAACGACAAAACCCACAGACAAATCCAATCAGACAAATCCACTCCTATGCATTCACGTATGAGGCGCATGCTAACCTGATACACTCTCGGCATACGTGCATGCATGAAATGAAAACGTCAGACGTGTAATCTTAGACGCACTCATGCTAACAGATGCAGGAGACGCACAGGTCAGTAATCTAGCCATGTGTACAATCACCGCAAAGCACAACATCTGTACACCTGTTTATTTAGGCAAGTTATCTAATCAGCCAATCGTGATTGTGTAGCAGCAGCACGGTGCATCCACATACAGGTCAAGAGCTTTACATCAAACATCAGAATTGGGGGGAAATGTCATCTTTGTGACTTTAACCGTCGCGTGATTTGAGAAATGGAGTCTGAGGCTCAAACCATGCACATGGAGTTAATGATTAGGAGGAGAAAAAGGTTTTGTTGCTTTTCTGCTCATCGCGGTTGTAAAGAGTGATGATTTACTTTAGACTTCCTGGGCTGACCTTCATACACAATGACACACACACACACTTACACTGAGATCAGTCTGCAGTATTTACCCAGTAAACTCAGACACACTCTGTACAGACTTTAAACCACCTTTGGTCGTCCACCATCCACCTGACACAGATACACAGGGTGTTTGATTTGACACTGGGTGCTATGAATTTGCTCGTTATGTGATCCTATCCAGCAAATCCTTACTTTTATGAAACGCATAATAATAATAATTTACACTTTTTTTTACACCTTGCACCCAGGAGTGGTTCTAGTCTCAGTTGTGGGGCTTAAAATTGCCTTTTTCAAAAAATTATTATTGTGAATAATTCTCATTTAATTCATGAACTAACTCTAATCCATGTGTCCCCGTCTCCTGTCTCCGTAGCGTGGGTCGGCGCCTTGGCAATGGGAATGATCTTCTTTTGCTCCCCCGTGGTCAGCATGTTCACCGATCACTTCGGCTGCAGGAAGACGGCGGTGGGCGGAGCCTTTGTCGCATTCCTCGGACTCCTCACCAGCTCATTTGCTACGTAAGGCATCCTCAGTGTTATCATGACCACCATCATCATCATCATCATCCTCACCATATTGTTTAATGATCATATCATAATCACCATCGTTCCGTCTCTCTCTCTCTCTCTCTCTCTCTCTCTCTCTTCTTGTTCCCTGCAGAACACTAGGTCTTCGCTACTTCACATACGGCGTCCTGTTCGGCTGCGGCTCGTCCTTCGCCTTCCAGCCGTCTCTCGTCATTTTAGGGCACTATTTCCGTCGGCGTCTAGGGCTGGCGAACGGCGTGGTGACGGCGGCAAGCAGCCTCTTCACCATAGCGTTGCCGGTGCTCCTCAAGAAGGTTGTAGGTCCTCTGGGCCTCTCCAGAACCTTCCAAATCCTCAGCCTCTTCATGCTGGTCCAGTCGTTCCTGGCGTTCTCCTTCCGTCCACTCATTCCCTCCGCGCGTTCAGGGACGGGCTCCGCGGGCCCCGCCGGAGATCCGGGCTCTACGGCAGGAACTCGGTGGAGGAGGGGTGTGATGCAAGTAAAGAAGTATTTCAATGCGCGTGTGTTCAGGGTGGCCACGTACCGCGTGTGGGCTTTCGGAGTCGCCACAGCTGTTCTGGGATACATGGTGCCGTACATTCACCTGGTGAGAGGAACGTTTATGATTTATGATTTATGATAAAGAGACGCTGACTCTATGTGGATATGTGTATTTGTGTCTGGAATGCGCAAGTCCGTCTGTGTGGCAGACGTGTGTTCTGAAACGAAGTGAATCATATCACAACTTAACCGTTTACTTCTGAATAAAAATAGGAAATGTGTGTTTTTGCTGAATGTTAAATTTTTAAAGAGGATGTTATGATTTTACACAAAATATTCCATAATGTTTTTGAGGGAAAAAAATTGATGATGGTTGGAAAAATGATCTAGGTTGTGATTAAATAAGTAATCACACGGTTAAAGCATCAATTGGGTTGACTTCTTGGCCCTGTGTTTATTGCTCTATGTTGCCCCCTAGTGGAACAACAGCAAATAGCTCTTTAAAAAATATTCCAATCTAATTACTGTACAGTCCACCAGACTATTCTAATTAAGAACACAGATTCTTCACAATTTCATTTTAATGGGTGAGATTAGAACTTTTATTATGTTTTATCATGCTTTTGACCTCACCTCATTTAATTTGGTGATACTTATAAATGGCTATAATTAATGTATGAATTTATTTCTGACTGATAAATGGCACACACTGACTTAGACTTAGCCTTCACATCCCATCTTCTTTATAAGAACAAATAAGAATTCAGTCTTATTTATGTTTAGTTAGATGCTTTGCTGCGTGTGAAAAACTGCCAGTTAGCCGGTTAGTGCCCCTTCCTCAGCTAGAGAATAGAAGTCAAATTTGCTTCTTGGAAACTCGCCACATCACTTTCTGACAACAGAGAAATGATCGTTTAAAAGATAATATTTACCTATTAAATGATTTACGGTCAACATTATTTAATAACATTATTCAAGGAATATTCACATCCATGTCACATCACGGGGGCTCAAACGGTTAAGGCTGGAGGTTACTGGCTTTCTGATCAGAAGGTCGGGGGTTCAAGCTCCAACACCACCAACTTGCCTCTGTTGAGACCCTGAACAAGGCCCTTATACCTATCTGCTCCAGGGATCCTGTATCCTGGCTGAACCTGCTTTCTGACCCCAACTTTCTAACTAAAGTATTATAATAACGTATAATTTTTTTAAATTATTTTATTTAGACTGTCTAAAAAGAACTGGACAAATCCTTCGTGACATCACCCACAGTTTGTTCTAAAGAACAGTTTTGAAGCTCAATTATGGAAGCTCTGATCGTTGCCAGGAGCTGACTCTGTCTAAACCCTGGTTAATCCGTAAACAGCCTGGCTGTTGTTTTGGACCTGCCTAACTCATGATGTCCAACGTCATTCACGTGTCAACATCTGTTTTTCTTGAGGTTAAACTACAATGAGTTCAGTTAGCTGGTTAGCTAAAGTGATGCATAAAGGACATCTAGCGGTTTGTCATGTGAGAACACTCCCTTAATTATGCTTAACTTTAGGGCTTAAAGTGCACCTATTATGTGTTTTCAAATATGATCTTTCATGCAGTGTGTCATGTAGCTGTATGTGAACATAAACTATCTGCAAAG
>JAQQZT010000008.1:21664053-21674779 GCA_030068275.1 Clarias platycephalus | reverse complement strand
CATGTAAACCTGTTTTAAGAGACTCATAAAGCAATATTAGCAACCTTTAAAATGGCATAATAGGGGCACTTTAATATAATAAGATATTTATTATTATTATATATTTTATAATATATTTAACTTGTGAAATGCATAAAAAATTACAGTTGTGATGAATGGGAAATCTATCTACTGAGACCCAGATTGTTTTATTTGTACCAGGCTGCCAAAATGTTTATTACTGTTGTAAAATGAGGGTCCCTTTCTCCCCCTAGTGGCGCTCCGAGGAACTGCACATGTTTATTGGCATTTGCACGTTGAGTTCGTTTTCCAGAGCCAGATGTTGGCCTTGGCGGCACGGCGGCTTAGTGGTTAGCACTGTCGCCTTACACCTCCAGGGTCCGGGTCCGATTGTGTGCATGGAGTTCGCATGTTCTCCCCGTGCTTGGTGGGTTTCCTCCGGGTACTCTGTCCCCATCTTGTGCCCTAAGTCCCCTGGGATAGACTGGGATAGCTCGAGACCCTGTATACATGATAAAGCGGTGTAGACGATGAGTGAGTGAATAAATTTTTTTGCTACAGAGTGCTACAAAGAGTGATTATCCATGGCATATCAGGACGTGCTGGAGAGACCTGTAGTGAGCATTCTCAAAAATTACAATGAATCTATGGCTTTTTATGACTTGTCGCTCCACCGTTAGATTCCTTAAGCACATCTCTGCCTCACACAGTCGTGGCAGCGTGACGTCACGTGACATAAGGAGTCTGGAGCTGGTTAATCTGAAACAGAATCTTTTTCATCTGCTCCAAAGATTTTAAAACTGTGTAATTCATAACACTAGTAACTGTATGTGTGTGTGTTTCACACTCGTGTATTAATAACATCTATCAGCTCTCACTCAGGACTCCGTTGTTTACGCGTGTGTTAATCTCATTGATGTAAACAGGACACTGTAATGTAATCAAACTTCCATTAAAGATATTTCCATCAGCAGTGTGTTACTGCGGTAGCGAACACACACACACACACACACACACACACACAACCCACTGCTTCTCGTCAAAGGAAAGGAGCCTGAATTGTGCATGCTATAGTAGTGTTGGACTTTGTGTGTTGTTTATGCGTCTTTGAGCGTCTGTCCTCATTCTGACTGTGTGTGAATGTTTATGGATAGATATTTATGTCTGTTTGTGTGTGTCTGTGTGTCTGAAGGTGTGCACACATTCCGGATGTGACTGGGTGTGTTTCGTAGATGTTTGGCGTGGGAGTATGTATGTGTTCCGGATCTGTGTGTGTGTGTGTGTGTGTGTGTGTGTGTGTGTGTGTGTGTGTGTGTGTGTGTGTGAGAGAATGTTGCATATGTGTGTTTGGGGGTGTATCTGTATTCTGACAATGTGTGAATGAGTGTGTGTGTGTGTGTACGGTATATACAGTATGTGTGATTGTGTGTATCGGAAGTTGATCCGGTTGTCTGGATGAAGTCATAAAGATGAGAAGCTCCTCCCCTTCCCACCCGCCGTCATGTTTTTAAAGGCTTTCGATCAAAATGTAAACATTTTCCCCGGCTTTTGTTGTACATATGTATGTCTGAAAGCGAGTGTGTGTGTGTGTGTGTGTGTGTGTGTGTGTCACTCAGGTTGCAGAAACCCAGCTTTACAATACCGCTGGAAACACAAATAGCTCGTACAAACATAACACAATCACTTGGAGTTGTGTGCAAAAGTTTGTGCACCCCGAACAGAAGTATTGTGTACACTATATCTACAATTCTTGAGGGCATGGACAGAAGTTTGCACACCCCATCGTAAATAGCAATTAATTGTAACTAAAAAGTTTTGGAAAATAATTCAACATCCGTCGCCAATCAGAATTCAGTTTTTAATCACTAGCCCCTGGTTTATTTTAACGAATCGGTTTTCTTCGTTTGTGTGTGACAGATAAACTTTGTGAGAGAGCAGTTTGTCGAGACGCAGAAGGAGTGGGTGCTGTTGGTGTGTATCGGGGCGTCCTCCGGAGCGGGACGTCTATTTTTTGGCAAAGTGGGAGACCTCATTCCTGGAGTCAAGAAAGTATACTTGCAGGTATTGTTTAGCCTTAGAGTGTGTGTATATGTTTTATTTTATTACTGTTACTATATAATATTTATACACTTGTGTCCGAATTGTACATTTAATAAAAAAAAACGGTCTAAACACTGGTTCTTAATTTCTAAGTCAGTATTTTATTAGTTTTTAACAGATGACAATAAACACCCTTAATGCTTTCTCTTTGTGTGTGGGTATGCAGGCGGCCTCGTTCATGACTCTGGGCCTGATGTCGATCATGATCCCGAAGTGCAGTGTGCTCGAGGGCCTGATGGTGGTGTGTGTGTTAATGGGACTGTGTGATGGCTGCTTCATCACCATAATGGCCCCTATTGCTTTTGAGTTGGTAGGGCCCATGCAAGCCTCGCAGGCCATTGGTTACCTGCTGGGACTCATGGCCGTTCCAATGACAGCAGGTCCACCAATCGCAGGTGAGTAAAGGGCAGTTCACACGTCACTACTTCAAACCGGAATTTTGGATTCCAGTCATCGTTATGATTCAAAACAGGATCTTTATGTAATTTGTTATGGGTTTAATTTCCCAACAGAAAAAGATCCATTCAGCTAGATTTAGAAAGCAGTGTAACAAAATAATCCAACAAATCCATGAAAAACTTGCGCCATCAGGAACCTTGGGAATCTATGTGCTAGAAGACTACAGGATGATTTTACTTGGTTAAAAGAGAACTGGACAAACCCTCCATGACATCACCCATAGGGTTTCTGAAGAGCGGTTTCGAAGCTCAACTGTGGGAGCTCTGGTCATCACCATCTTGGCAGGAGCCGACTCCACCTAAATCCTGGTTAATCCATAAATGGGCCAATGTCAGAACAAATGGAGCCTGGCTCTTGTTCATAACAGGCCTACTTACCTTAGTTACTACTCAGAAACCTTACCAGCTTAGCTAAAATTCTATGGTGGTTAGCATTAATGAATATGCTAATGCATGTGATAGACTACACATCATCCTTTGTCAACTCCTACGTCCCAGCTGTCACTCAAATCAACCATGCCCCTAATTAAGCATAATTTTATGTCTTAATATAATTTTAACTGACTATAATTTTAACTTTTAATTTCTGACTAACATAAATATTCACTCCCCATATAGTGGCCATAAACAGGAAATCTAGTTATAGAGACCAATCATGTTTATTACTGTTGTAAAGTTGGGCATTTTAACACATGGCTTTATCTACATTAACTCACAGCCCCCAGTGGACATTCGAGGAACTGCATATTTTGGCACTTCATCTTTGGCTTAATGTTTCACAACCAAAGGTTGTTCCTTGGGTTAATATCAGAAATTCTAAAAACAAGATGAGAAAAATATCCGCCATATCCCTAGTACATGAACAACCAAGTATTGAAAATCCCATTTAAAAAACCATAGATTTACATATTGAGTTTTTCCCCCTTTGCTGCTCTACAAGCCTCCATTTTTCTGGGAAGGCTTCACCCAGGTGGCTCTTTGACATCTTTCATATTACCTTCCTACTTCATTTGAGGTGGCTTGGGGAACTCTGAGAGAACAGAAGGTCCTCCTGGTCCACTGTTGCTTTTCCATGGATTCTTTTGCAGAAACATGATATGCCTGCTGAGAGTTTACTGCCGGAGAGGTCTAACAAATGCCCCACCTTCAGGCTGCATCAGTGATCTCTTAGCAGGAATTAGACTCAACCAAACCAGCCATTTAGATTGGGTTTTAAGCCCAAACTTTATGTGTGGAACTGGAATGTCCTTAATGTTATATACATGCTGAGGTCACTGTACATTTCAACTAAATGGAAGGATTATACTTTCAACAACGAGGCAATGCATGAAGGAATGTGTGTGTCGGTGGGTGGCAAAACGCAATCCTTCCTTGATGTATTTATACAAGCATGATTTGTGATTATCTTAAGTATGCTTTCATTCCCTCACAGCGAGAGTATTAGACATGTAAAGAATGGACTCAGAAAGCTTAACCTAAAGCACACAATGTCTTCAGGGCACAGGAAATAGATTTATGTTTGAGGCTAAGATCCAGGCACAGCGTGGTTTCGTCCTCAGTTACCCTCTGGTTACCAAGCCCACACACAAACACACACATACACAGCATGTGGGGAAATACACACTTGTGGCCAGCTCACATTACATTTGCTCCAGTTCCAGGACCATTAAGAGAATCTATGAAGCATTAAGGGCTCTTGTGGGAAATTTGCAGGGCTTTTCTGTGAATAGTTGCCTTTTTGTTTTGTTTCGCTCCTGTTTGGATTCAGAACATGTCTGACCAACTGGATATGCAGATGTTACATTGCACAAAGAAGGAAAGGTAGACCGACAGATAGGTGTCTGTAGATGGGGGACAATTAGATGAAATGACAGACAGAAAAAAGATACTGTACGTACAGTAGAAAGGTTGGTTGCTATGAAAAAGATGGACAGAGGTGGTGAACAGAAATTGAACGAATGAGGGAGATGAGTTGATGGTTAGATGAATGGATGGGTAAAAAGCTTGGTAGATGGTTGGACAGGCAATGGACAGGTTGACAAATTGATTGAGAAAGTACTTAGAAGGTGCAATAGTTGCTGGATGGATTTATGGATGGATGGACATAGGTTAAAACAGCAGAATGTATAGAAGAGATGCAGAGATTCAGGATGGACAGACATGGTTGCGTCAAACCTGTGCTGAGTCGTGTGCAGATCTGATGGCTTGCTGTGGTTACCATTTGCATGGAGCAGCCGAAAGAAAGTTTTAAAGGGGTAATAAGGAGAATAGACAGATTCCTTGGAAGGCAGGATAGATAATTACAGTATGTAGAAAGAAAGATGGAATGACATTTGGAATGGTAAAATGATTAGAGAGCCAGATTGCTGGAAAGACAGGATAGATAGATAGATAGATAGATAGATAGATAGATAGATAGATAGAATGCGACTTTGATGGATGGAAAGGTGAAAAGTTATGCAGATAGATAAATGATAAATAGGTCCATGAAAAGATGATAGATTCATCGAAAGACAAACAACCGAACGGATAAACAGATAAACAGATTGACAGGCTGATAGGGGGTAGATGGAAAGATAATCTGACTGATGAACAGATGGATGGATCAAAGTGTCACCGTTCTGAGAAAAAAAATGTTTTTCATTTAGCTTGGCTCTCATTTAGTTGTTGTTTATTGATACTTGGCAGCCCAGTTGTACCCCCTGCTAACAGCTCGGCTCACCTCTCCGTGTTGATGCTCTGCCTCCTGCTGAGAGCCGCTGTGCTTGTTCTTAAAGTACTGACGCTAGCAGCTTCACTCGGCCTGACCAATCTGAACTACAGTCTTTTTTCATCACTGAAAAAAGTGTCGTTAGTTTTTTTTTTTTTTTTTTTCCATGTCTCTCAACTCTTTCGTTCAGGGCAGTGGTGGCTCAGGTGGATAAGGCTCTAGGTTGTTGATTGGGGGATCTAAGAATCTGGGTTCAAGCCCTGCCATCGGTTGGTTGCCCCACTCCATACTACCAACCCACTGCATGCAGTTCAGGTCTAAATCCTGGTTAGTAAAATGGGAGGGTTGTGTCAGAAAGGGCATCCAGTGTAAAACCTCGGCCAAGACCTTGTGGCAGATTTGATGACTTGCTTTGGTGACACATTGATGGGAGCTGTCTTTCTTCAGTTGTTTAAGCAACCTCCTAATAGCTGTGCATGAAATACTCCTACATAAATCCAGAACATTGTATTGAAAGGTCTCCCAATATGTTCAGGAACATTTAACATCATTTCACGGTTTCTCTTAAATGTTCTTCTTCTCTGCCACTTTCTCAGGCCTTCTTCACGACTACTTCGGGAATTACCACGTAGCGTTTTACTTGGCCGGCGTCCCCCCCCTGGTCGGGGGCTTGGTCCTGTTCTTTGTGCCGTTGGTGTTCAGCCGTGTTCACAGAAAGCACAGCGACACGTGTGACCCGAGCACACACAGCATGCTGAAGAACTGCGCTAACGGAGACATGCTGCCCGGATACACCGATAAGGAGATGCAGCCAGAGCCGCACTAAGGCGAGAGAGAGAGAGAAGGCGGATGTTCTCGGCAAAGGTAGAAAAAAAATTATATACAGATACTGTACATAGTTGTTATAAGTTTATAGCGTTCATGAATGCTGAATGCTCCCTTCATAAATGTTAAATTAATCCGAACAGCTACGCAAGTATCTAAACCAACCAACCAAACAATTAAGCAAGCTTGCGTAATTGAAATGTAAATACATTCATCAGATCTCAGATTGCATTCCATCCGCACACACACTTTCTGATTCTTTGAGCTTATCTTTTCCCATTTTTTTTCACAATATTTATTATTATTTTTTATTTATTGGTCCATCTCTTCTTGTCTGTCTCTCTGCAGGGAATCATTTAATCAGAAGTCAATCATCTGTGTGCTGTTGTGTGTGTGCATGTGTGTGTGTGTGCAAGTATGATCTCTGTCCTTGGATCAAACCAGCCCCAGACTCACCTCAGTGCTTTCATGTAAACAGAAAAGACCTGCGAGTTGATATTTTATTCTTATTTATCCCACACATGGACTCCAAATGCCCGCATGCCTCGACTCGCTGTGGGATTTTGACAGTCTCGAACCCCGTCCTCGAAGATTCTCAGAAGAAAATCGGAACAATGCGTTCCTGCGCAGCAGAAGCCACACAGATTCACACATAGAAACAGCAAGTACTGGTTTAGTAGGAAACACTGCCACCATTGAACTGAACTAAAAAAAGAAAGAAAAAAAACCTTTACTTTTTATTGCAATGTGTCTTTTTATACAATGTTTTCTTCTCTCTCAAAAAAAAAAAAACAGTGATTTTTGTTCAAACATATTTTTTTAAGAAAAATTGTTCTTTTCTCAACTGGCCACCTTGCATACCTCTTGGGGCTTTAAAGCCGCTCGTGTAATCAGTGTTATAATTAATGCACAGCCATAGTGCATGGTAGGTATTCCTCCGTCACAAGAATATTACTAATTAATCAAGCCTTACAAAATCTTTTTTTACTTTTGAGACTTTTCTGAGATTTCTTTTTTGTTGTTGTTATAGAAATGCTAGCTAGGTTTGGTGTGTGTGTATTAGAACTTTTTTTTTTAAACACCTACATGCAATTATTATTGTTATTATTATTATTATTATTATTTTTTTTTTTTTTATCTAAGCAGATTTTTGTTGGATGTGAGGCTCATATGATCACTCATGTATTTTCACTATTGTTTAATAGAAAGTTTAAATAGGTTTATACATATACAGTATAGGAGTTCAAAATACTTATGTTGATTTTGATTAATTTAGCATTTTTTAGTAATATTTTTATATTTGTAACGTGAGATTCACTAGAACTAAAGACAGAATGCAGATAGGAACTAAAATTTTACATTTTCTGACTGCACTGTCTACATCATTTAGTATTCCTGACTTTCCACTGCCAGAACTAAATTTGCAATCGCAGCTGAAACTTGCGCCAAGCATCACGCCAAGACCTCATTTGGCTTTATTTGAGCAATCCAAGAGATGCATTAAAACTAGACCGAACTTTGATGTTTTTACACTTTCTCCGCATACAAAAGTGCTTAAGCACCTAGTCGCTGTAAAACAACTAAGGTCGTGATGCGCCTTTACTTGCGCAGTGTGAATTCAAAATAAAACAGAATCCGAATCATGCGCCGCCATATGAAGGGAATTTTCTTCTTTTCACTTGTAATGTGAACACAGGGTTAGAAAGGTGTGAACTGTATGATTTTCTGCAGACCTCACTGGATTTATTCTATGCAGCAACAACACTCAAATCAGTGCCAATATATTTTTGCTATTTTTGAGCTTGTTAGTCAGCACTCAGTGCCAGGACGCTATGCTAACAGCCTGCTAACTTGCATTCCTCAAGGCTGTCCACGTTCATGGACTAGGTAACACTCATCATTATGTTTTTGTGATGTATGTTTTTCTTACTTGTAAAATAAATGCAGAAGGAATGTAGCATATGAATAGGAATTTGAGTGAAGCGTATTCAAGTGGATAAATATAGATACAGTCGGTTGTAGAGCTTTTTCTGGGAGTCTTAAAGGGGTCTTAAAATGGAAGAACATTGAGTTTAGCAAAGACAATTCAAGTGTTTGTATGTGAGAGTGTTTGTGTGTGTCTGATGAACTCTGGAATTCTTTAGTTTTTGCGAACAGTTTATATTATAATTCATATATTTTGACTATGATTTTTGGTGCCTTTATATATTTAGATTTTCGTGTCATTTAACTCAGTCACACTACAGTATGATTGCCTCATTTCACTGGCTTATTAGCCAATCTATCCTCCTAATGCTCTCCAGGTTAGACATTTTTGCTATGCAGATGAGTTTCCACCTGCAGAATAAGGGGCATTTTCATTGGCCAGTGCAAATAGGAGCGGTTAATATTATTGTTTGCTTTCCCTCATATCCTTGACCTGATTGGTTGCTATGTTGTCACTATGGAAAAAAAGTCAGGCTTTAGTGTAGTTTGTTTGTAGAATACAAAATAAACTTGAAGCTTCAGAATTAACTAGAAAAGTGCTGTTGCACACTCACAAGTGGAAATACAGTGCATCTCGAAATTTCTTCATATGAAAGTTTAAAGTAGAAATGCACCATGTGTGCAAAATTATTCAGGTACAGTGCTACCTCGGCATACAAATTTAATTCTGGAGGCGAGTTCTTAAGGGGAAATTTTGTATTGGAAAACATTTTCTCATAAGAAATAATGTAAATGCAGTGCAGATAATCCGTTCCACTCACCTAAAAATATTACCAATATCACCATAAGATATAAAAAATTCTTGCAAAGACATGTAAATGAAGTAAAATATGAAATAAATAGACATTAAACCTCCCTTTTCTTCTTAGTCCCATCCTTGATAACATTATTGGGACCCATGGTGCCATTTCTTCACTAAAACTTGCACAAAATGCAAAATACCCCACAAAAAAATAAGTAAACTCTCTTTGCACGGCTCCTGAACATACGCATAACTTAGTTGCCGACAAGGCGAATTTCTTGCAAAATTTTAGTTCTTAAGGCGAAACGCATGTTTGTATGCCGAGGTCCAACTGTAAACTGTAACAGGTTAATTCTGTGTTCTGAAATCTTTTATGTACTCAAGGCTTAATTGTTGCAAACAATATGATTTTACTCACCTTGTAGCATAAGTACAAATGACCTAATCCAAGTTTTGACTTCCAGCTTTTGAGTTAAGACAACTGTATCATGTTGAGGAAACTGTGCTATAGTATGAGAATGCTATGGATTGATGAAGTGGGACCAAGTTTCATATTGTTGCAGTGTTTATTTCTATTTGCTAAAATTATACTACTCACTCTTGGTACTGCCCTACTTTAAAGATGTAAAATGTGAAGTTACATTACATCATCACATTAAAAAAACAAGCCAGGCGAGTTTTAGTAGAACCTATGCATGTGCTGATATTATGGAAATATTGTATTCCGGTTGCCACTGCTACAATATAACACAATTTAAGTTATTGTGTTATATAATTTTTTCTTATTTATAGTTACATTTGGTGGCACCGTGGCTTAGTGGTTAGCACTGTCACTTTGCACCTCCATGGTCTGGGTTTGATTCCCATTTCAGGGTCTGTGTGCAAGGAGACATGCAGATTGGGCTAATTGGGGTTCCCAAAATGCCCGTAGTGTGTGAATGCAAGTATAAATGTTCACCGGTGGTCCTACTAAGGTGGTAAAACTGGGAATAAATACAATGATCAGCATTGGCCTCCACAGTCCCTAGGTGGATTACAGAGGTTCCTAGATGGATGGATAGTTAGCTTAATGCATGTTGCTGAAATTCAATAAAACAAGACTTTTGCTTATGTTATAGTAGCTATAAATAGCTGTCTCATCACCAGCCTTCCTTCTTTATATATGCAATGTCATGTTACGTAGGAAATGCAAAATGCAATGCAGAGCCTTTTGTCTTAACGATTTGTTGGGAAAAGTTATTGTTTTACTTCTGACTGTTTCTAAAGTGCTTACCCTGGAGACTCCTTCCAATCTGTTAAATAAACACCTCTTTACAGAATACCTCACCTAATCAATAGTTACATGTGTTCTTAAATCCGTTTAGTTAGCAGGATCATCGTAGAAGTACCTGTGTAATTTGTCACAATATAAAGGATAACCTATTATATGTACATATTAAGTTGTATAAAGCTGGAAATTTAAAACTAGAACAAAAATATGTCGCCTTAAACTGTGTCTGTGAGGGGAATGAGACAGTAATGCTAATTAAAACACCAGTGACAACAGGTACAAGCTGCTTTATAAACAAATATGATATTGGAAACCATGATACTGGAAAAAAAAGTTCCAAAAAAGAATTTTTTTCTGTTGCGTTTTATAGGAACAAGACACACATACCTCATGAATCTACCTGTTAATGATGCACACTGTTAATTTTACAATTGTAATCTTGCAATTATGGCTTCATAATTAATGCTTTTTAATGCAGCACCTCCTTCTCTCATCTTTTTTATGCTTCTCTTAGTTATAATTAATGAAAAGCCCTTTAATTAATATATACTACAAACCGGATTCCAAAAAAGTTGGGACACTAAACAAATTGTGACTAAAAACTGAATGCAATGATGTGGAGATGGCAAATGTCA
>JAQQZT010000008.1:21631790-21653570 GCA_030068275.1 Clarias platycephalus | reverse complement strand
AAGTTAAAAATGAAATAAGATAAAATAAAATAAAATAAACACAACAACAATTCATAAGACACGATATGGCTCTTACAGTGTGTGAATCAAAATGATAAAATTGTCTCTGATGAGCAAGCCGAGGACGACGGCGAAAGTGGCAAGGAAAAACTCCCTGAGAAGGCAGGAGGACGAAACCTTGAGAGGAACCAGACTCAACAGGGAACTCAACCTCATTTAGGTGAAAACGGATAGCAGGGATTGATCTGCAACATACTGTGTGAGACTGGATGTTCAGTTTAACAGTTAATCTCCTGTTAAAGAAATAATGGATAAAATGCTCTGGGTTTTAAGGCGTAACGAGTTACTACGAGTAACTTTCCAGAACTCATTAATTTACACAAGCATCAGTTTTGCGGCTTAGATATATTTTTTCATGTCAGTATAGAAATATTATAAAATAACCAATATTACAAAATACCACATAAGATTCTTTGTAAAATATTAAATTTTGTAGAAAAACAGTCTTGCGCCTATGCGCTTCCTCTAAACCTATCTGTCCTTAAGCAGAATATTTTCTTGTTACAAATCTTACCATTTCAAAAACAAAGTCATGAAGAAATAGCAGGAAGTATGAAGTTCTCGAAAAAAAAAATATTATCTTCAGTAACATGAGGAAACCCTATATTATTGCTCCATATAATCTGAAGACTTTCCCAGCTCTCTTTATTTTCTCTTTTTCAGTACAAACGAGACATAAATATTAACCAGTACTTTTTATCAGTCTGATAAAATCAGTCAGGCAGTTTATAAATATTAACACACCAAGTTTAAACCATCATCTACGACTGACATTGTGTAACTCACCATGCTGAAGTCTATTTTTCTTGCTTTCGGAGGAGCTGTTTTTGTTTTGGATCAGATAGCAGGTGATGCATGGGGACTCAAATAATTTTCCCACAGAAGTTTGTTCAGTTCACCAAACACACGCTTACCAGAACACTTCCTGTCACACAGGAACTGATAGTACTGTTCAATTCTATCACTGACAGGGTGGATATATTATCTTATTCGTTAAGGTCCTCGTTTTCACACAGTGCTGTCAAACACGCACACACGTCTGGCCTAAGGTCATCGTGAGGACCTTTTGCTGCTGTAATGATTCATGCAGCTATTTCATGCTATGCTACACATAAATATGATCATAACCATAAGATGTAGACTAAAGGTAATGTTTTGGATTGTAATTTATTTCTGTTTAATATAATCTGCATTTTTGTTAAAAACAAGAGTTTTTCTTATGAGGAACAGTCAAATGTCCCAAGATCAAAATTGTCAGATATTTCCATCCTTGTGAGGAGTTCATCTTAATCAATTACACAATTACGAAAGAAGTGGAAAATGTACGTTATGTAGTCAGAATAAGTACTTTTTTTTTTTAATCCAGACCAAAATAAAACAAGTTATACTATTTTGAGAATGTTTATTTTTAAATTTTATATTGTTTCTATATTTGATGAAAATCAAGACAGTACTGTATGGTAAATTTGCTTTTATTGATAACTTGAAAAATTGCAGTAACTACAACAGGAGTTTTGTACAGTACTAGGTCTTTTAATATAATATAATATAATATAATATAATATAATATAATATAATATAATATAATATAATATAATAGTAAATTATTCTTTGTAGTGGCACCAATTGTTGAGTTAAAAGTGGATGTACAAGTCTACACATCCCTGTTAATATTCCAGGTGTTTTATTAGAAAAAAAAAGAACCCAAGATTATATCATGTAAGAGTTCATTTTCTACCTTCAATGTAAGCAACCAACATAATTCAAGTGAAAAACAAACAGAAATTTTTAAGCATTCCTACATTAACACTTTCTAAAAGCACATTTTGCTTGTAGTTCAGGACACAGTAATATTTTTACTGATTTTTACTTATACAGTACAAGTAAGTTTTCCAGTTTAATTCCACTCTTTTTTGCATAAATGCTCTAGATCTATCAAATTCTATGGGATCTCCTGTACAGATGCCTTTTCAAGTCATTCCAAAGGTTTTTGAAAATGTTTTCAGTAGATCTGCTATTCCTGCTGCCTGTTATCACCCAGATGAGGATGGGTTCACTGTTGAGTCTGGTTCCTCTCAAGGTTTCTTCCTATTGCCATCTCAGGGAGTTTTTCCATGCCACCGTCACTTCCTCATCAGGGACAATCTGATCATTTTGATTCATACATATATTCTTACATTACATACATATTTTTCAATTTTCTTTTGGTTCTTTACAGCTGATTTGCGACAATGACAATTGTTAAAAGCGCTATGTAAATAAAATTTAACTGAATTAAATCTGAGGTCTGACCAGGCCATTCCAAAACCTGATCTTATAGAGTCACTCGTTTGCCCACTTGCAGGCCTGTTGTGGATTGTTATAGTGCTGGATGGTGAAAATTTTCATCCTCCTCAGTTGTCTAACAGAAGCTTGCAAGTGCTAAAATAGTTTGGTATTTGGAGCTATTCATGATTTCTTCTATCTTCCATGGCATGATGCTGCCACTACCATGCTTTACCATGGGTAACACCATGTTCTTTGGATAATAATCTGTCTTGATTTTTAAGTTCTACTCATGTCTCATCAGATCATAACACATTCTGTCATGTGGTTAATGGATGAAATTCTTTTTTTTTTTTCATGACAAAGGGCCATCTAGCCAAGAGAAGAATACAAAAGATTGTTTTCACAAGCAGTTAGGGACCAATGCTTCTTTACAATATTACTTCTACTATTTTGATGTTATCATAGGTCTCTTGGAAGTCTTTTTCTGATATGTTTTTATCCTGCTTTTTATAATTTTTGGAGGAACATCCTGTTCTTGGTAATGTCAATGTGGTGTCCATGTTTCTCCACTTTAAAGTATTAATTGTTGCCCTTTACGCTTTGGAAAATTTTTTGTATTCTCCTGTTGATTGTTACCAGTAGTTCGATGGTGTAGTTATATTTATAGTAGTTATAATTATACTTTAGGAATTTTGTACTGAGTTTTGTAATATCAACATACATTGAGGAAAGAATTTTTTTCAGTGGCAATTTTTTTTCCCGAGTTGATCAAATGCTCTTTGTGTGCTGGTAAGCAACTGGGTTTATGATGACATTAAAGCAATTTCCACCCTGGTGATTCATTTTAACAATAAAGGAAATTGACTTGAATTGTCCTAAGTAACATAGGACATTGACAGTTTTGTGATCACATCTGGCAAAGGCATAGCATTTTCTAAATACTGTTTGCAATTCTATTGTACATATTTGGTGTATTTGTGAGGATCAAATGTTCTCATAAGCACATAACAGTTTCATTTATTTAAATCCATTTTTTTTGTGGTTGTATTTGTGGGACCTAGTTAGAGAGACATGCTATCCTGCCTAGTCACATATTGCAACCTTCTAGGCCTTTAGTGGCTCTTGAGTGGCAACACGTACCTTGGTTGTGACAGTGAGAACAACATCCTGTTTGCTTCACTTTGGAACAAAGTTTTGTCAAGGAATATGGCAATGTGCTGCATTTAGAAAGATTGAGACAGAGTGTGTTCTACATGCTTGTTTCTTTCATTTCGTTTGCACGCACAGGTTGCTTGTATGTGTCATAATTTCACCTTATGTGATTAATCAATTAATTTGAGTAAAATTGTTTAGAGTCTTCCTACATTAAAGAACTTGCTTACAAAAATCTATATCGGTAAATTGAACCAACAATTTATTTTTTTTTTATATTTTTTTGTTAGTAATACACCTATATAATACAGTATATACCTACAGATATCAACAGGTAAGGACTAAATCTAGTTACCATAGGTAGTGGATTTTAGATACAACCACTTGTGCACTCCCAGTTACAGTTACACTGCCTTTAATAACATTTTGTCATGTTACAACCACAAACGTAAATGTATTTTATTGGGATTTTATGTGATAGACTAACATAAAGTGGCATATAATTGTAAAGTGAAAGGAAAATGATGAATGGTTTAAATGTTTTTTTTGCAAATTAAAATCTGAAAAGTGTGATGCGCATTTGTATTCAGCCCTCAATTGCCTTTAGAAGTCACCAAATTAGTAAATAGTCCACCTGTCTGGAATTTAATCTCCATGTAAATACAGATGTTCTGTGAAGCACTCAGTGGTTTGTTAGAGAACATTAGTGAACTAGCAGCAAGACAAGGAACACACCAGACACGTCAGGGATAAAGTTGTGGAGAAGTTTAAAGCAGGGTTAGATTATAAAAAAATATATTTCAAGCTTTGAATATCTCATGGAGCGCTGTTCAATCCATCATTCAAAAATAGAAAGATGTGGTAAAACTGCAAAAGACATGGCCGTCCACCTAAACTGACAGGCCTGGCAGAACATGGAGAACATTAATAAGAGAAGCAGCCAAGAGGCCCATGGTAACTCTGGAGGAGATGCAGAGATCAACAGCTCAGGTGGAGAATCTGTCCACAAGACAACTATTAGTCATGGACTCCACAAATCTGACCTTTATGGTAGAGTGACAAGAAGAAAGTCAGCCAAGAGGAAAGAAAGCCATAAGAAGTCCTGTTTGCAGTTTCACATTGCTTGTCGCGAACTTCAAACAGGACTTTCTTCCAGCAAGTTCAAGGGGTATGAATACTTTTGCAAAGCACTGTAATTCCTGATGATGACACCTGGCCAATTAGCAACTTTAAAATGTCAGTGGATTCATGACAAACAGAGTTTAAATGACTTTAGCCTTGGTGTATGTAAACTACATAGGTATGCAAATGTGGGGTCTTTGTAATCAAAGATAACGTATGCCTGTGCCAGCACTGAAGAAAAACTCCTTAGCTGTGATAATCTGGACATTTAGTACATGAAGGTGTTCAGCTGACTTTATATTTCATTGCAACGTAATGTTGCTGAGCCTGGACTTGACCAACTGAAGTGACTGGTTTCAATCACTTCATGTGACTGACTAAAGAGACTTGTCCAGTGGCCACAATGCATGATGCGTGCAGTACTTCATGCCTTTCCATTCTTTCCCTGCCACACCCATTGCTCTGGAATAGGCTCGATCTGGAGTCATCAGACCACATGACCTTTGTTCATTCCTCCAAAGTCCAATCTACTGTATATGCTCCTTATTACACGTGGGCCTTTTTAAAAATCAGTCTCACTAACAAGCGTTTATTTATTTATTTATTTTTTAGCTGTTTAATCTCAGTCCTGTCAGTTCTTGTCACGTATTGCTTGTGGAAATACTCTTAATGTCAATTTTTATATTGCTTTAAAATCTAACTTCACCTAGTGTTTAAGTGATCTCAGATCACCGTCATTCATGATGTTCTCATGACCGCATTTCTTCTGTTGACAGTTCAGCACTATCCTTCCAGGATTGAATAATTAGTTAACCAGTTCTTAACCTGATTCCAACAAGCTCCTTAGTTGTTTTCTTTGCTTGATCCAGATCAATAATTTGACCCTTTTGAATCACAATTTTTTTTTTTTGGCCAGGAAACTTTCCTTTCTTAAAAGCTTACTTTCTTTTTAAGTCTTAAGTTGTTATGCAATATATTTAAATATATTTATATTATTTTTTAAATATATTTATATTTCATTATATTTAATTAATCATAATTTACATAAACACATGTGACTGGCGATGACACTGAATGCACTACAGAAGTCACAATTGCCTTTAAAAAAATAAATTATGGTCATGTGCTTTTATTAAGCTATTTATTCTGTACATTTTTAAGTACTTAGTCTGATGCTGGTTCAGGAAATGCACAGACAGTTTTTTCATACTTAAATAGTTTATTTCATTATAAATCACATCAAATTAAATCATTTAAATCCATTCACAGTGCAAACTCTCTACATTCAGAATAAAACTTCAGTAGTGTTAATGGTGTCTTCATTATGAACAGTAAATATGGCTAAGATATGTGTCCTTACATGTGGTAGGACTGAAAATAAATGTATGCAGATATTTGAACTTTGTGCATTCACATGAGCAGATCAAATGCTTTATTTAAAAAAAAAAAAAAAAAAAAAAAACATTAAATGAGCAGCATATTTGAGGGAAAAAATTCATAAATAATAAAAAAATAACACTGATATGAAAGAAAATATATGTACATATATTTCCTTGTTATTAGTCTATATACTGAATTGCCTGAAGTGTCACAAATTGTACAATACACACTGTATTAGCATGTTTAGTGATGGAAAAGAACCACCAGTAAGCTCACCAGATATTATTCTAAGCGCAGCAATAACAATGCCATGGTAGCAGTGTGTGTGTGTGTGTGTGTGTGTGTGTGGCTGGTGTGAGTGTTATCAGGTACAGCAGCAGTGCTGTGGTCATAAACTGACAAAGATAAAGAGTTCACACACGCTGTGCATGGAAAAAGATAAACTATGGTCTCTAACTGTACACCTACAAGTATAACACTGCTGCTGTATCTTATACAGTCATATAACACCACACACACCACACACACCACACAGCAAACAGGCTCCACTCAGTCATTGTAGGAATACAAAGTGATCTATGTGTGTGTGTGTAATCCACAGGCAACTCAGGGTAGTACATTTTTCTTTAAATAATTATAAATATGTTTTTATTTTCTGAATAGATCCTGAACAATCAGCGATCCATTACCAGCATTAAACGATTTGAGCGATAAATATGAAAATAATACAAAAAATAATTAAAATGAGAACAATTTTACATTCAGTGTCAATGACCTCGAAAAACACTTTTTAATTCGCTCACACACTCACACTTCTTCTATATGTTTCACACTTTCAGTCAAACGCTCTCTCACTCTCTCTTCCACTCTGCCTGTTAGAGTCTCTGTTGCGTATCACATCCCAGGAACTCCACCCTCAGTGCAATGTCATTATCCCAGCCTCTTGGATGAATGCGGATAAATCGGGTGAACAGCGGAGGCTCGAACATGTTCAGCTTCTCCTCATTGTACTCGCTGTTCCCTTCAAAGATCTGAACAAAGACATATGTATATATTATTAAAGGTATACAATATAATCCAGTGATGTTGTTGAGCTCAGAATTCATTTCCTTTTTAACTGTGTGCTATAATTCTAGATATGTAAAGTATATCATTCACCTGGAAAAATTATTATTAAATGGATATGGATCAAAACTCTCATTTGGATTCAAAGTGTCAAATACAGTACAATAATATAATAATCCAATACGCACATATCATTACCATAAAGTACCTGAAACTTCGGGAAACTTAAAACCATTTAGATATAGTGTACACAGGGTGTTCAAGTCAAAATGGGACTTTTGATTGCGCAGAATACACTTAGGAGAGTAAAAGCTTTATTTCTTTATCTAATCCCCTGCTACACTAATGCACTTATCCCAGTGTTTCACTGGTGCTTGGATACCATCAAGGTAGAAAGATTTCTCACTACGCTGGAGCCAAGATCGGCCTCCCCGCTTCACGTCCGATACCCTGGCCTCCCGGGAACTCCTTCATTTGCTCAAACGTGTGGAAATGGCTTGGAGCGAGGTCAGGACTTTGCAGGGGAACTCAAGTCCCGGTTTGACACGAACGCCCATTGTATCCAGTTCTCAACAATTGAATGATGATTTTACAAATGAAGTTTTTACATCTTTTAGGCTCAAAGCAATATTTAATTCAACACAAAATATGCCATCCACAATCTTTATTCCAAATAAATAAATACATTTAAATATCATAAGGCATGGGAGGACTTAGATTAGAAGTGTACAAACTGCTGAACTCAATAAAAGTGTTGCAGGAACAGATCAGATTTCTCTTTCAGGAGGGTGTGATCAGGGTCACTGTTTTTTGGTCAGACAAATAAAAAAAATTTTTCCTGTAGGAAAAGATTAGTCATGTGTCAAGTGCCTGTGAGAATTCCTTCAGGAGTGAACAAGAGTGTACAAGTATAAGGTCATGCGTACACCTATAAACTTGATTTTTATTCGAGAATTCTCACATACCTTCTCCCGCTGCGTTCCCGGGTCGGTGACCTTGGCCCAGCCGAGGCCATCATCACTAACGGAGATGGTGAACTCGGTCACCATCATACTCGTGAACATAGATTTGGCTCCCTGTGTGACGATACCAGTGACTCTCTTCACCATATTAAAGTCCACCTGCAGCCACTCGTAAGGGTTGTTAGACTAAAAAAAAAAAAAGGAAAAAAATTAATGAATTATTTCTATTCATTCGTCAGCTACGAATTAAAAACTGTGACATCCCTTTTTTAAATTAATTGATTTTTGTATTCTTCAGCAAATGGCCTTTTGGTCAGGTTTAAGAGAGCGTGTATTTATTGAGTATTAAGTATGGGTGTCTGTTGCTTACAGAGGGAAGTGGTGAAAGTTATGAGTCATGTTCAAAGAGCGAGACAATGGGTTGCACGTTTCACGCCAAAACAGACAGCGAGAGGAAATTTACAACAATACTGTTTAAATGCGTTTCTGCCAAACATTACCAGACTACTGATTACTTCATTCGCAGTTGGTACTCGGCCAACATTTTTGCTAGAAAGACCAAATTCTTGTTAAATTCTAATCAACAATATAATGTTGTTGGGAGGAATTATTATAAACAAATTATATTGTAAATATTTTACTAATAAATCTATTATTTAATTAAAAAAAGAAAATAAGAGGAAATTAGTTGCTTGAGACTTATAACCAGTACTGTATACTGTATATCCAGGTGAAATGGACTTCGGTTGATAGAGTACCTTAGGTCTCCATGCGTTGGCGCTGCCCTCTTGGTTGAGTCGGGCGAGCTCTGGGGTCCATGAGTTTCTCCAGCTTTGTCGGAAGGTTGAAGCCGTAATCTGATTTTTGGAAATCAGGTTTTTCTGCATTCCTAATGGCAGTGAGCAACCTGAAACATGACCACAGGCAGTTAGAGTCCTAAACAATATATATATATATATATATATATATATATTTTTTTTTTTTTTGTTTTGTTTATTTATTTATTTATTTATTTATTTATTTATTTATTTATTTATTTATTCTCTTCATTTTTATGTAACGTTATTTCATTTGGCAGCATAGGGGAAAAACAAAATTTCCTTCTTTAATTAATACTTATTTTATTATTTTGGCCTTTAAAAGCAAGTCCTCGTGTTTTAAACATGATGCTATACATAATATTGTGTAATCTATGGCATTTAATTTTTTTTTTACAAGTAACTGTCCCTGTGTGAATATTGACATAAATAGTTTAAAAGCTGCTGCTTGTTATATAACAGGGACACGTAAGCAGGAACGCATAACCTCCCGTCTTGCCGTCCTTACTGTACATTGATTTCCTGTGCAGTTCAAGGTCAAGATCAAGATCTGATTAGTAACCTCCAAATCCCTGAATAATTTAGCACCGCCAAATATTTCAGACCTTTTGAGGCAATACAATTCAGCACGGCCTCTCGGGTCTGGTGATCAAGTTCTCAGGTCTGGTGATGCAATTCCTAAATCCAGGTTGAAGAGTGGCCTGATTCAGATCGTGCCTTTTCAGTTGCAGCCCCTGAACTCTGGCATGAGCTGCCCCTGTTCACTTCCTTTGGTATTTTATACAGTGTAAGGTATTATACTCTTTTTCCTGTTTTTATTCATTTTTATTTATTATTAATTGTTAATTATTTATTTATTATTTTATTTGCTTATTTTTCTGTTTCTGTTTCTATGTCTTCAGCTATTTAAAATTTTTTCAAATGTGTTGTGTTAAATGTGCTTAAAAAATAAATTTTGCTTTTTACAATTTTGCTTCTTAAAATTCAGATAAATGTGTTTAATTACACTCAATCAGACTTATTACTCAGTTGAATAATTTTGATACTTAACAGTTTTTAGTTCCTCAAACCGTTGGAAACACTTCTTGTAAAACAACACTTCTTGTTTATTTATTTATTTATTTATTTATTTATAATAATAATTGATTATGTATGCATTTATACTCACTGTTGAGGTCACAGCCCAGCAGTTCAAACCTCAAAGTCGGCCTGATGACGTAAGTGACTGGATGAATGCGAATGTAGCGGCCAATGATTGGAGGTGAGAAGTGGTTCTCCTTTGTCTTGGAGCCATCCAGATTTCCATTAAATTTCTAGTAAAAATCAAAACAAAACATATAAATTGCACCTTTTTCTAATTCAAAGGTCTGCCTAGAATTTTATTATATATAAATCATGTTGGCAAATTCATGTACTGTACTGTATGTGTGGTAGAAAAGCCTGGTGGCAGGGTTTGCTGTTGGGAATTGGTTTGTTGAGGTCATATTAAGTCTAGAATTTTTTTATGTTTAAGATTAAGGTGAGGATTTGGGGTGAACCTAGACGACAAAAGTGAGCCATGTGTGCAGGCCGGGAGTTTAGATTTGACGCTATTTTTTGTTCACTGAAGTTTTTGGGGAGTTTGCATGTTCTCCCACATGCTTGGTGGGTTTCCTCCAGGTTCTCCGGTTTCCTCACACATTTTAAAGACTATTTCCTTAAGTTAATTGGCGTTCCCAAATTGCCCATAATGTGTGAATGAGTATGCGAGTACATATGTATGAGTGTGTGCCCTGCGATGGATTGGCACCCGATCCAGGGTGCACCCCGCCCCATGCCCTAAGTCTTCTGGGATAGGCTCTAGGACCTCCGCAACCCTGTATACAGGATGATGCAGTATAGACAATAAGTGAGTGAGTGTTGGCTTCATATAATGTAAAATTGTTAGTGCTGATAGTATGCTAACTGAGGATTCTGTAGGTGTTGGAAAGGGAATCAATTCTGTAAAAGCCAAATGTAGGGGCTAGGGGTGGAGGGAAGGTCTTGGAGTCAACTGGTTCTGTGGATTGTTATCTTGTGGCAAGAGTGTCATTTATAATAAGTGTATATTTGTTTATGTCAGTTGTTGAAATGAGAAGTGTTAAGGCTTGTACTTGGGTTTTGATACTAACATAGACAGACTCGCTACTGTTTCCTTTGTACATCTTCCACGTTTTCTGGTCCATGCTGTAGCTGATGGTGAAGATCACCGTGAACATGTCTTTCAGACCGAATGTAGTTTTCGCTCCCTGTGTCTGGATCCCGTGGAGCACCATGGGCCGTAACAAATCCGCCTAAAGTATTCACAAAAGTATACAAAAAGTATTCATTCAGGAGAAGCTCTATGCAAACAGGTTTCTACTGTACTGTATGTCATTCATTTTGGCCCAACTGTTCATTTTTTATATACAGTATTTATACATTGTAAACACTGTCTCCATGAAATTTTTTTGTAAATGTAACTGATATATTTGGGAAATGAAAATACATGAAATAAAAGGCATAAAAACCTTATAATATTTGTTTTGGCTTTGATCATGCAGATTATTATACCTGTATCCAGGGCTTCTCAGTGTTGCCAATCCAAGCATTAATCGAGCCGGATAAGTGCAGTCGGGCTAAACCTGCCTCCCACTTTTCTGTCAGACAAGAAAAAGTGTCAGAAAATATTATAGAAAGGTTTACTCTAAATATGTAAATATTTCTGATGTACACTGAACGTTTTATTTAAAATATATTATATAGGTTTCAAATGTCTATTAATCACAAATATATATTTTACCATTGATCAAAATAAAATTATAATTTTTATATGTATTAATTTACCATAATGATCGGATTCAGTGAGTTGCTCATCAGCTATCCATCTTGACTGCATTCCCAGAGGCTGAATACATTCTGCAAAACCAGGTCGGGTCAAATGTCATTTTTAGGCAGAGTTTTTTTTATTTACACCCAGGAATTAATAATAAGTTGTTATTCATCATCAACAAAAGCAATTTTATATAACCAGTGGGGGGGGGAAATGTACAAACTGTTCCAGCCAATGGTTTATCCATACTGTACATGTTTAAGTCCAGAAAGCACATTTCGTAAATCTAAATGCAATTAAGTTACATGTGTATTGCATTATAGCTGTTTCTTACCTGGGTTATAAACTAAAAGTTTAGCTCTCATGCCAGAGAGTTGGTGGTCTCCAATGGTGCACTCCACCCTCCAGGTTCCCACCACTCCTGGTCTCATTTCAATGGTTCCAAACATTCCTGCAATGAGAAAGGAGGAGGAGAAGAAAGGTAATTTTTAATAATTTTTTTTTTTTTTAATGATTTTCACCCTTATCATAAGTAAAAAAATAAATAAATTAATGTTTGTTTTATATCAAAGCATTGTTGAATTCTCAAGTTTCATTGGTCGGAACACCAATGAAGATAATGTAGTCAATGACCAGGCCATTTTTACAGTTTTTGTACATTAAGACAAAAAAATTATTAACAGTTAATAATCTATGTGTATTCCATGTGTATACACATATTTAGTAACAATGTGTGTGTGTGTCATTGTCATGTGTAGTTCCTGTTGTCATTTAAGTCACACAAACATCTAAAATTGCAACACACTCTCTCCCTTTTGCTTTATTCTGTTCTACTGGCAAATAGAAGAATAAGTGATTAAAAAAGTTAATGAAGCATAATTTTCCCTCAAATTAAAATCTTGTGTTTTTACCCGGATAAAGGTTGTAGATGCCCAGGCGGTGTTCCTGGTCTTTCCCGTTGCTAAACGGTATTCCATGGAAGTGGACAGCATGAAACTCTCCACCGCTGCCAACGTTTAGAAGGTGCCAGCGAGATACCCGGTGCTGCGCCACCACCAGGCCAGGTAGAGTATCTGCCACGTGTCCATTGATTGCTACATCAGAGCAAGAAACACAAAAAGAAAACTAATGAGGCTGCTCCATAAATGTGGTAATATGGATGAGCAGTAATATTCTGGATTCTGTAGATTGACTGCATATGAAATTTCCTTTTCATTCGACGTACAGTTGCTGAGGATGCACTAAGCAAAGCAATGTACTGTAAATGGAATTTGAAACTTGTACCAGCAAATTTATTGTTGGTCTCGAACCAGGGATCGTCTACTTTGGTCTGGCACGGTGATGTACAGAACTTCTTCATGTTGTAATCCAGATACCAGCTCTTCTTCTCGTCAAAAACAGTAAACAGGAGGAAGAGATCTTGCACTCCAGGTTGCAGGAGGGCACGTGACTGAAGTGTCCCGGGACGACAGATCAGCAAGGGACCGATCAGACCAGAGTTTATGTCCTTTTCCTACGACACACACAGACACACATATATACTATAAGCACATCATGCATGTAATTCTGCTTTTAAATAAAGAAATAAAGTAAATGCTACCAAATTCCTAAACAATAATAGAAGCGATACTGCATACCATATTAACAGTAGAGTAATAAGCTCCGGCCTTGCAGTCAAAGTCTTTGGATGATGGTCCTTGTCTTTTAGTAATTCTCCAATTGTAGATCCTCTCCTGCCCAGGAGGCACAGGGTCACCAGGTCCCTCGTCCTCCTGTAGTTTCACTCCCTGTGGTGCAGAGCTCACCATGGTTCTGTCATACACACCATGTAGATGAAGGGAGTACGGTCTGGAGGCGGTGTTCCTGAAAACGACCTGTAACAGATGACAATCTCAGCACTCTCACCAATCTTATTAAAAGGAAAATATCTGCAACTTAATTTAACATTTGGAGATTTAAAGAGAATAATGCCATAGTCATGAGGAAATGTGCAAATCAAATATTTCCTTATTGAGAAGCATTTCTGATGTAGGATCACACTTACAGTAAGAACGTCATTGACCTCCACCTTAAGCACAGGACCCATAATCCCAAGGTGCTCATCAAGCTCTCCACGTTTTACTGGATTCTTGAATTCTCTGTCATGATACGCTCGGTACACAACTTTCTTGTAGGCTGGAAAATACTTCCTTAATCCCCTTTTCGTCTCCCTGCGTAGACAAATTACACTTTCAAATTCAGATCTACATTGTCTTGCATACCTTCAGTTAAAAAGACATTGTTGAGATGCATAGAGCTGAGTTAGCCAGGTGTGTGGTGTAAGGAAACGGTGTTAAAAATAATTAAAAAATTAATCATCTGAAGTTCATGTTTTGGCTATAAAGCCAATACTGTATTATAGTTATAAATACGTGGTATTCGACACTAATTAAAGTAATAATGTTGTCCAAGATTGTGCATTGTTGGAGCACAAGATGTGCTGGATCAAGTGTTATTTTACAGTCTGCTGTATAGAGAGATTGTTATTCTGTAAGTATTATTTTTAATTTTAGATCCATACCCTTCTTCAGTCAGCATTATTCTATATTGGGGCGACCATCAGGCGCCATATGCTATGCCAATTAACCCACCCACCAAGGGGAGAAGTGCAAACGCCATGCAACAGACCAGAGGCAGGAATCGAAACCTCGACCCTATAGGTGCAAGGCCATAGTGCCAACCCCTACAGCACAGAGCCGCCTACTGGACATTTGTACTCAAGTAAAGTCTTTGAAGTGCAAACTATGGTGTGATCACAAAAAACAGGGTTTTCAGCTGAAGTAACAATTATGTAGAGTTAGGACACCACTTCACAGTATGGTTCAGCGTCAATTCGATTTATACTCTACCTGGTACTGATGAGTTGGGAAGGTTTGTCAATTCCATAGTCCCACATGATTTCCTCAGCTGCGATGTAATAGCTACGGAACTTGGATTCACTGGACCTGATATCAATCTCGCCAGAGGACTCGTAACTTGGAGTGGTTTTGTTCTCATCATCTTCGTAATCGTCATATTCCAAAGGCGGAAGGTTTTTTGAGTGGGTCTCATTCTGGGGGGAGTCTGGGGGAAAATACTCAGAGCTCAGATCCAGATTTTGATCCAGATGTTGATCTATGTGGGGAGAGTTATGAGCATCTAGGCTTTCAAGCAGCTTGTCCAGATCTAGAACTTCATCTTTTAGGACATCATTGTCACTGGCTGCATCATTTGTTTGTGTGACCCTGTCTATATCCTTTTCCGATGCCTGTCTTCGAGGCCTATCTGTCAAGTTAATCTTGGGGCCCAAATCAGAGGTCATATTCAGTCGTAATTTATGAATAAATTTCTTAAAGAGGTCAACAGATGGACTCTTATCTAGATTTGATATTTCAGGTTTTTCTTGTTCCTGGTATCTCTGTGTATCATTGACTTCTATCTTAACCATTTCATCTGCGTTTGTTCCTTTGTGACTCAAATATTCGGTGTGGTTTCTCTGGGAATGAGAGGAAGGATGGTCACTCTTTGCTTCGGTGTCATTCTCTACAAACGCAAGCCTCTTTTGGCGTTTTGATTGACCCATCTCCATGTTGAGTTGATCCAGAATATCCTGTGGAATTCCTCCCTGGGAGAGAACATCCAGATCCTCGGCTTTATCTACAGGGACAAGTTTTTTTCTGCAAACCAGGGTGGTCTTCTCGCCTAGGTTTTCCAGAGGGCCACTGATGGAGTTTTGCTCCTCTGTTTGACTTGTGTTGCTTGACACTTTCTGGCAAACCTGGATAGCCATAGTTCGGTTCTTCTTCTTGAAGCCCCGTGGGATCGGGAAGTGTTTATCTAGATGGTCCGCCAAGTCGTCGTAATCATCAGTGTCCACCAAGGGGAGCTCTTGCTCGCAGTTAAACACAGAGTATCGTACGGACATCCCTTGTGCTTTCAGAGTGGGATCGAAGGCACCAATCTCCCATTCACCTGGACAATTTAAATTTGCATTAAGGCATTGAAGAACGGACTAAGAATACTTTATTACAAATTATATTTCATTTTAAAAGCTTTGACCCTTACCTTCAGTCTCCATCTCGGTAATGACCGTGTCACCTGTCATTGGGAAAAGCGTAAGAACTGTGCCATAGGTTCTGTCTTTTTCAAATGGGTTTCCCGTGAAATACACTGACAGAAAATCATTCTGCATGCCCACATTAGCCACGTGCCAGAGCATAACATCACCAACACACATCTTAAACTGTAGACTGTTATACATGAAACCATTTACACCTACAAGAGAAAAAATATAGAAGAAGAGATCAGATGTATTCTTTTTGTTATAAGTGCTGCTACACAACATGAGCAAGATAAAAGAGATCTTACTGAGTACTTACTGTGCATGATGTTAGAGTTGTAAAAACGAGGATCATTGCGATCAATTTTGGAATGATCTTCGCTAAACTTCCTGATATTCTCATCAGCATACCAGCTTTTGTTTTCATCAAAAATGGAGAACATGAGGTGTTTTTCACTGTCTGAGGATAACTAAAAGAATAAACACATGTTGATGATGTTGCCATGTCCATCCATCCATCCATCCATCCATCCATCCATCCATCCATCCATCCATCCATCCATCCATCCATCCATCATCTGATTTCCCATTGATTGATTTACTAAAACCATCTATCTATTCAAACAAGTATTCAACAAATTTTGACCAAATGTACTCATTCTTCCATCATCCAGTTGACGAATTGATCCATTTACCAAACCACCTCTCTGTCTATTGATTAACTTGCTAAATCTATATACCCATCCATTCACTCATCCTCAGTTCTGTTTTAAGCTCTTCACCAAATCCATCCAGCTATCCATTTCTCCATCCTTTTTTCCATCTTCCAAATACAATAATCTGTTTTAAGCCCTTCAGCAACTACTATAATTATACTATAACTATAAACCAACCAAATATAACCATCTATTAATTGCTCCAACAAATCCATCTTCTATCCAACCATCCATGTACAACCTCTTAACCAAATCCATCTAATCATCCATCCATCCATCCATCCATCCATCCATCCATCCATCCATCCATCCAATTCGTTGAAAAAGACACTACCAGCCTTTGATCAAATAAATTTAGCCATCAGTCCAGTAAATATAACTATCTGAAAAGCCTTAACCCAATTCCACCAAAACATTGATCCATGCATGCATTCATCAAGCTATGTTTTAACTTAATAACCAACACTTCTTATCTAAATCTTTAATTACGAGTTAACACTCACCACATTCCCTCGTTTGTCCAAACTCTGCGATTTGCAGATGATAAGGGGTCCGACCAGGCCAGACGCAATGTCTCGCTCTGAATCCACTGTACTGTGATACATCCGGGTCAGACAGCGGGGGTCGGCTTCAATGGGAGCATCCTCTGCTGTCACCTTCCACAAGTACATCATAATCTCACCTGGTGGGACAGCCAGGGACCTCAGATCCACTTGCTTATCTTCACGTGAAAAAGTGAATAAAATGCATGAGGTTATTAGGGTATTATAGTCAGATATTTATTTGCATTGTCAAAGTCATATGTGCAGTCAAGTTCTTTCTTTTTTTCTTCTTCCTAAGGTAGAAATCTGTAAAATGTGCTTAGCCATGTGAGTCCTCGGGAAAATCAGCTTTTAGCTCAGTCTTGGGAGCATTAGTTTAATTAAATACTGTGTGGTGAAATAATTAGTGCCAGGTCAGGAAGTTTTATAAGGTTATGATAAGAGCTAATCCTGTTATATAACATTTTATATAACGCTCTTTTGGCTTTGTTTTTATGGCTTTGATATTTTTACAGTAATAAATCCTGTTTTTGTTGCAAAGTAGGGTCTTGGTGAAGTTAAACCAAAACTATATGAAAACCTTACTGTCACACCCATATGTCAATCATGTCACCATCAACCCCATTAAACTGTCTTAGGAAGAATTGGAACACTGACTGCACTCCAGGCCTCCATGCTTGAATGAGCACAAAGTCCATACCCACAGTCTAAAATCAAATGCAAAGCTTCCCCAGGATAGTGAAAGATGAGGCCACATAGTGAGGCATGTAGTGTATTTCATATTAATAGGAGAAGTGGGGGTTCCTGTAATTGTTCCAAACACGCCTTAAATACAGTAATATAAACCTCAGTCTGCAAAGTAATTCACTCTTACCTCTCTTCTTCACTGGCTGCACGTTGGCAAGTCCATTTGGAAAGATGTTATAAGGTCGATTGGCCATATTTTTAAAAATAATCTGAAAAAGTATTGTAACATTGCATATGAGTATTATTGTTTCCAAAATGTTATTCTTAAGTTTTCAATTCTGCATATAAATGATTGAAATGATACAAGTTGTTTTACCTGAAACTGGTCATTCACCTCTCCTCTCAGCACTGGACCAATCAGTCCATTGCTTTGGCTCTTCTTCTTAGTGAATGTGCTGTCTGTGTACTCGACATAAGCCACCTTCTTATAGACTTTACCCAAGCGTGGTGTTTTTTGAACGGAAGGCTCAAGCTTTGAAGTTCTGGAATAAAGGTAACAACAAAAATATTACAGCATATATATATTGTAAATATGTATATTAACTTAAATACAGTACTATGGAAAAAAAAGTCTTGAGCCATCCCTCATTTCTTCATAGTAAATTACATTTAATTGTGTAGATTAAATTATAGACATTGGAACAATTTTTTTACTGTGACAGCCTGCAAAGTGCTTAAAGATACAATTAAAAAATGTCTTGTTTATGTGACAACCTCAGCAGCAATCTCATTTCCCCTCTCATCTGTTCCAACCAGTCAGCATTCAGCATCACCAGTATACTAATCAGCGGTCTGATCATCTGTCATCATCTGCATCTGTTTCTCACTGGTGCCTTAAGTTAGATGTTTTTAATGCTTTGATAGTTCACAAACAAATAACATTTATCTGAAACTGGACAGGTACAGGGACTGGACTGAAAATAAGATCCCAGAAAGGCCTTCAGGAAGCCTGAAGAGCAATTCCTCAAGACTACATTAAAAATACAATAGTTTGACTGTTTGGAAGCAAAATATGAAGAAATGAGGGGTGGCTCAAGACCGTTTCACAATATTGTATGTATTTATGTATGTTATTGTGCCATGTCCAGGATACACAGACCAGTCAGATTACAGAAATTTGTAGCAGTTCATACATTCAAGTTACTCCATTTAAATCCAAACTATTTACATTACGGTCTCCAAGTTTTTCCAGACTGGTTATGGTGTTTTTTTATTTACTCAAAACTTTTTAGGCAGTGATCATACCGGTCATCCTGAGGGTTGTAGTCCCACATGATCTCCTCAGCGCTGATGTAATGAATCCAGACTTTGGGTCGTCTTCCACCAGACCTCAGAATGGATGGGGGTCCACCAGGTCGAAACAGAATAGAATAAAGATTATCCCTTGTGTAGTCCATGTCCTCTTCCTCTTTTTCATCAACATGTTGTACTTCAGGCAGTTCATTGGATTCAGGACAGTTCTCCACAGTGAAGAAGGCACTCATACCAGCTAATCAGAAAAAAAAATAAAAATAAACTATGGTTAGAACTGCACCTTTTGTAAATAGAATGCCTCTGTAGATGGGATTCATCATGTCCTCAAGAAGAATCTGAGTGTCTACTGACCTTGCTGATGTGCATGGATCCTACAGGAAATAAGAAACTTTCCTACAGCATATGGGTTGAGCAGGGCAGTGGTGAAGGTCATAGGGGTCATCTCTACCATAACCCGTCTGTGATCCATAACTTTTAGAGTGTGGTCCTGGAACTGAATAGTATGAATGTCTGGAGTGGAGCCCAGACCAATAAGGTGCCAGGAAACTTCTGAGCTTTTCTGGCATAACTTTAGACCTGAAAAAATAAAGAGCGGGTAATAATGATGATAATGATGAAGTTTATGATGGCTATGAACCTTATGAAGCTTGAGTCATTTAGGCATTTAAGGTGTTAAACAAACTATATCTCATGGCTTGGAAATGAAAATAAAAAAATGGTCCTTGGATCTGTCCATCCATCCATCCATCCATCCATCCATCCATACATACATACATACATACATACATACATACATACATCCATACATTAATTTTCCCACCAGAATTAACAAATCTCCTCAGCCCTCATCAAACTGTAAAAGCCACTTAATGATGCATTTAGCAAAACATTATTATTGATTGATTATTCCTCAATTCCTTCCATCCATCCATCCATCCATCCATCCATTCATCCAATACAATAATCTGTTAACCTCTTCACCCAAACAAAGTCATCTACTGTATGTATTGTCCATGCTACCAAATGATGCATTTAACAAAATTATTTATTAGACTACAGTACACATATGTTCACTATGCTCAGTTATGTGCTTGGACTGGATACTGTCTCATTTTAAAATAATTTTAAAAAATAGCTTGTGAAATGTAAATATATAGTGTCTACATACAGTATTGTGAAAAAAAGGTTGATTATACTGTATAAGGAAACATTGCCCGGACCTTTCAGTGTGGAATTGATGTATCCGTTGATGGTGTGGAACTGCAGTTGTTCAGACGGTTTCCTCGGTTTATCTGCCCTGCCCACGTCTCTATACCAACTCTTACTTTCATCAAAAACAGCAAACAGCAGCACAAACTCAGGCACCTTGCGCTGACGGTCATCCGTTAGTGTACCTAGACAAGGGGAAAAGGTTGACGGTCAAAGGAGCTAGAATTCTGTAAGATATATTTAGACCTAACACTGCATGTTAGCTGGAGCATCTAAAACTGTTAAAATTGCTTAAATTTTATTCCCTCAGACCTGATTTGCAGATCAGGAAAGCCCCAATGAGTCCGGAATTGAAGTCTCGCACAGTGTCCACTTGTGATGAGTAGGAGTAGGTGAGACACTCGGGGTCTGCGATGGTCGGCCCACTGTTAGGATGAATGTCCCACACGTATTTATAATATCCACCAGGCTTTACAGAATCATCCTCTTGCTCCAGGGAAGATGTGGCGTCCTCATAACCAGCACCTGGATATAATATGCAACAGCTTGGGTTAAAGGGATGAAAACTGAATTGTAAAAATGTATGATCTATAAAAAATTTGGAATCATATAATATAATGTAATATTAAAATGTGATGAGTTTATGATGAGTGAATGATGAGTTTATTAGGGCAAATTGAATTATAGAACTGAAGAAATAGAAACTAATCAATAATAGAATAGAATAATAATAGAAAAAATAGAAACTAAACTAATATAATGTTAGGTTCTAGATTTAATGCAGCATTAAATCTATTAAAATGTATCTCATGTGTCCATTGATGTCAAATTTATCATATGCTTCTCCTACATTTTGACAGCCAATCGGCTTACACATCTACTCAGCATTACAATATTACCAAAATAAAACTTTTTATCATATTACAGGTTGAATCATCTTGTTGGCAGGAAATGTCTCCTCTCATTGTCTACAGAAATGCCAGCATTGCATAAAAAAGGTCTTTCAACATTACCAAATGTCTGAATCTTTTATGAATGAAGTAGAAATTCATTGTTCCATTGACCAAGACAATGTATTTATAGCAAAACTGTAACATGTACCGCATGTAGGAGTAAAACACAATAGGTCATGTTGTTATAGGAAATGAATCAATGCCAGAGAGCTGTGAAAGAATTACTGCTCTCCATCCAAAGTTAATTATTTTATTATAAAGGCATATAATAATGAAGAATTAAAAGTTACAAGTGTTATAAGTTCTTATTATGAGTTACATAATTTTTAAAGCTGGAATTCCTGAATCAAAAATTTAGGATCACACCCAGTCCACCAGCACATTAGTGACCCAGCTCAGTTACTCAGTGCTCTCTCTGATCCACATTTGTGGGTAGAATTTAAAAGAATTTAAAGATAAAGAAAATTGCAAAGCCACTATCATCACCTTTTGATGTTATCTTTGTATTCTGGGTCAAAATGACATAAGAAAAGTTAATGTTATATATTTATATATTAAAAATATATTTTATATATATATTATATATATTTCTTATATATATATATTTTTTAAAAATATTTAAAT
>JAQQZT010000008.1:21556862-21571056 GCA_030068275.1 Clarias platycephalus | reverse complement strand
GTCATATTTATCTGATAACGATTAGCTTACGGTCAAAAGCATGTGTCTCCGCAGCTTCCGTATCCAAAACTGAACAACTTTACCATGCAACAGTCATACAAGTGCGCATAACAGTTGAGTGACATCACAGAACAACCTACGATATTCAAAATGGATGCTTAACTAACAAACGTAACAGTAAATGCTTAATGCTTAACTGATGAATAGAATAAGATAGAATGAATTTAAACTAGAACAAGCAAATAAACACAACAACAAATTCTACAGATCCATCTTACATAACAAATGTGATATGGCTCTTACAAATAAAATTAAACTATGAGCTTTGTAGAATAGCAGCTATTGTGAGTGAACTAAATGGATTTTTGAAAAATGTTAAATCCATGAAAAAGGGACGTACAGTACTTGATTACTGCTAACGCAGTCACGACAGCATTAATGGAATACAAGTACAGTATGCGTTGCTTAACGTCCATGGTGCATGTCTTAATGTCTGTGTAAAGACATTTGATGTTGTGCCAACTCTAACTTATAACCGTAACCTGTGGTAAAATTAGTAGGTACTGCAAACTCCTGTTTCACTTCCAAATGGATATGCTTTTGTATTTGGCAGCCATAATAGATTTATGGTGATGTCTTTAATTTAATATTAAGAGATCTAACATTGCACCACTCTAGAGATGCACAAGCTAGAAGGACATGAGGTGCATACACTGTACTGTATGTGGAAGCAGATCATTGCATCCACTCTTGTCTTGAATTAGGATTTTTCAATTATGTTATGACCTTATAAGACCGCTACTGACTACCAAAATAATCCTCTACCAAAAATCTGGTAGAAGAGGAGTTGCAAGCCTACGGGAATATGCCTGCGTCATCAGGGAAGAAAAACTTCACAGATGTGATAACCTGGTCATTCAATACATTGCTGAGCCTAGACCTGACCACCTCAAGCAAAACCAGATCATAACGCTGCCTCCAGAGGATATTTCAAACCCTGGAATAGTGTCAGTCTAGACTTATCAAACCACATGACCTTTTTCCATTGCTCCAAAGTCCAATCTTTACGCTCCCTAGAAAATTCAACTCTCACTAACAAGTGGTTTTCTTATGGTCACGCAGCTGTTTAGTAAAAACAGCTGTTTCTAAACTACAATAATGAAGTTATTTCATGTTGCTGCAAAATGTGCATGTGTACTTTGCTGTGGATGTAAAATAAGTGTATACATTTTCATTATGCAGGCTCACGCTGCAGTCTGGCACATTTACGACAAGCGCTTCCGTCCCAGTCAGCGTGGCCAAATCTCCATCACACTCGGCTCCTACTGGGTGGAGCCTTTCAAAGCCCAGGCTACACCAGTGAATGTGGAGTTGTGTCAGAAGTCTGTGGAGGCTGTGATTGGCTGGTTTGCAGAACCTATACATGGAGGTGGGGACTATCCATGGTCCCTACGTTTATCTCACCCAGGACTCGTCCCAAATTTTACCCAAGAGGAACAGATTTGGGTGCGTGGCACTGCTGATTTCTTCTCGCTGGCATTTGGCCCTGACTCTGTACGCGCAGGAAAGGTTTTGACACAGTTCGGCCAGACAGGCGCACTGAATCTGAGAAAGATTCTGGGCTGGATCCAAAAGGAGTATGAGGATCCTCCAGTGCTGGTGGCGGAGAGCAGTTGGTTCTCTGATGCCTCTGTGGGAGTGGAAGACACAGTGGCCATTTACCTCATGAAGAGATTTATTAACCAGGTGCTCCAAGGTTAGAGGAATGGGAGAATATCATGAGTCAACTATTTGTATAGTGATTTTTTTCTTTTATTATATGTTTTGTGTATATTTTTACTCTTTGCATTAGCATAATTTTCCTGCAATTTCTATTAGTTGACATCCTCATCCCTCATCCATCAGCAATGGTGTTAAAGCAGTTTAACACCAAGTTTAACACCAAACACTTCTACGTCCTAAAAATAAAAACAATAACATTATAATTATGTTAGCTTGTTTTGACCTACTTACAATGAATTACAAACTTTTAACTTAAAACATTGATATGCATTTGATGACTTACAGTATACAAGTGATATCCATTTATGCTTTAGCGGTGGTCGTGGACCATGTGAAGGTATTCGGATACACAGCCTGGTCTCTGGTGGATGGGTTTGAGTGGAATAGCGGCTACAGTATAAGAAGAGGACTATTCTACATCGACTTCAACAATCCTGAATGCACCAGGGTGCCAAAATCAACAGCCCAGTACTACAGGCAGATCATCAAGGACAATGGCTTTCTTACATATGAGACAGAGCGAGACATAAACGGTCATTTTCCCTGCGATTTCCAGTTTGGAGTAGCAGATTATATCCTGCAGGTGAGGAAAATGGAAAAAATAGGAATAAATTTTCCTGTGTATCAGCCACATTAAAGACATATTACCAGGTGCTGTCACATATTTTACTTTAATTGTATTTTTGCCATAGTCTTTAACAAAAATGTGTGGTACAGCTACACATGGATAGTACAGCTCCAAGTGGGTGGTCTACATTCAGATAAGTGGTACAGTACTGTGGTACCAAATGCATGGTAGCTATCCAAATGGGTTGCACAGCTCTTCATGAGTGGTATTGATACAGAACTAGAGGTACGACTTTAATTGGGTGTTATAGCTCCGAATGAGTAGTACATTTTCTAAAAGGTGGTACAGCTTCAAATAGGTACCACATCTCCTAATGGGTTGTACAGCTTTAAGTTGATAATAAATTTCCTAATGGGTAAAGCATCTCCTAATGGTTGATGCCTTCAAACAGGTGGTACAGTTCCTTATACTGTAGGTAGAACGTCCAATGGGGAGGACAGCTCCAAATGGGTGGTATAGCTTCAAACTTACCGTACAGTTCCTAATGAGTGGTACACGTTCTGGTGGTATAGCAGTAAGGAGATGATATATCTTCTGATATGTCGTACAGCTCTAAGTTGGTACAGGTCCAACCAGGTGGTACAACTCCTAATGGGGTACAGCTGATAATTGGTGGTACAGGTCCTAATTGGTGGTAATGGTTCAAATGTGTAGTACATATCCATATCCTCTGGAATTTCCTTCAGGATGGATGGATGGATGGATGAATGGATGGAATGGGTAATACACATTTACAGTAAACTGATGGCAAAGCTTTAAATGGGAAGTTCATCCACCAAATCAACATTGGGTTCAATTTCAAATGAGCAGGGATGGGTCCTGTAGATGTATTACCTCCAGAATATACAGGAACTCATATTGTTGGCTCGTGTCTAAGCACCTTTCCCACTGTCAGTAACGCTTATCTCTACTTTTTGCAGGTCCATCTGCAGCCATTTTCACCTCAGTTCATTGATCCTGTGCTATATCACTGGAATGTTAGTGGTGATTTCTCCCTTCATCCTGTTGCAGGAGTAACTCTTCGCACACGTGGCTCCCAGTGCACCGACTTCCTCGCTATTCGAAATCACATCCACCTCCTGGAAGTCACGGGGACATCACATTACAGATTTGCCCTGGATTGGCCTCGGCTTTTCCCCAAAGGTGACGTCCTGTCTGTGGATGCAGAAGCAGTGCGATATTACCACTGCATGCTAACTGAGATCCAGAAGAAAGGTATCCGTGTAGCTGTTACACTCTACCACCCCAGCCTCAGGTCACAAACACTGGGCTTACCAAGAATGCTGCATGCTCAAGGTGGATGGGTGAATACGAGTACAAGTGATGCCTTTGTTGACTATGCCACATATTGCTTTCAAAAGTTTGGGCCACTTGTCAATGTCTGGATCACTGTTAACGAGCCAAATCGTCTGACAGGAGCATATAATGTGAGTACAAAAGAAAGAGATATGGTGCTGCGTAACGTGTTGATGGCACATGCTCGTGCATGGAATATTTACCATGAACGTTTCCGTCAACAGCAGAAGGCGATGATAAGTTTTGCACTCCATGCTGATTGGGCTGAACCGGCCAATCCCTTTGTAGACTCTCACACTAGTACTGTTCAACACTTCTTGTTCTTTGAACTTGGACGTTTCCTTGACCCGATCCTACAGGACATAGTCTACACTGATGCAAACAGCTGCCATGACTGCTTCCATATGCCACATTTTTCTAAGGATGAGAGGTCTGAGCTCAAAGGCGCCCTAGATTTTATTGCACTCAATCACTTCACTACTCGTCTAGTTTATCCAAAATTGAAACAAGACATCAAACCTTCTTCATTTGTCCATGATTACGGCTGCTCATTCATGGCAGATCCAACATGGGCATCATCTAATAGGGGCCAAGCTATTGTACCATGGGGGCTACGCAAAGTCCTGAGGTGGGTGAAGAATCGCTATGGTAACACTCGCCCTGTTATTATTACAGCCACAGGGATTGATGATCAGGCATCCTATAATGACCACCTGAGGCAGCGATATATTAAGAGCTACATGCAGGAAGCACTGAACGGTAAGACTATATGACAGATGGTTATACAAGTTCTTTATTTATTTATTAGAATTTTGCCATAGTCATCCCATAGGATGACTATGGTTCCTTTATCACTAAAAAGTTTCATTGGAGGTGGTATGGTGGCATAGTGGCCTTGCACCTCCAGGGTCAAGGGTCCGATTCCCACCTCTGGTCTATATATGTGGAGTTTGCATGTTTGTTTTGGTGCAATTTCTCCAGATACTCCGGTTTCCTCCCACAGTCTGAAGACGTTAATTGGTGTTCCCAAATTGTCCTGTAATGGATTGGCATCCTGTCCAGGGTGTATCTTGACTCGTGCCCTAAGACTCCAGGTCCCCCCGACCCAGTGCTCAGGATAAAGTGGTATAGAAGATGAATGAATAAAGTTTCATTGTTGTTTTTACATTGAACTAATTGAAGAAGAGCACTAACAAGCATTTTCTTGATATATTACCAAAAATATAATTATAAAGACTTTTGCACTAATTGACAGAAAACATGAAAACTTCCAAGAAAGCATGGCTATTTAAGCTATATAGGTAATTCAGGAAGATTTAAAACTACAATCTCTTGTTAGGAGGTTAAATTCCCAGTTAGTTACAAGAACAAATTGCATACATTTTTATTTCTTATACATATACTAACAACATTTTGGGTTGAAGCGATCCATGGTTGAATTAATACCAGGTTCCACTTTATAGGCAGAACAGTTATATATTCTTCATCTGTGTGTCAGTTTTAATTTGTTGTAAGTGTATAAATTTTTAATCATGCGTGGCTAAAGTGAGAAAAGTTCTTGTTTTGCCCCTACTGGCCACAATATCTCCCTTAAAGGTCAAAGGTTACAAAGCATTGCTTTGCTAAATCATTTCCTCACACTAATGCATCTTATCAGCTGCCCTCGTTCTTACAACCAAAGTTTATAGGGGACCTTTGAGATCATTACCGTGTTATGCAGTCTTTAATGTGTTTGTATGTAAGGGCATGTTTTAGAGAGAGAGAGAGAGAGAGAGAGAGAGAGAGAGAGAATGTGTTAAAGGATGCTCAAAAAATGATTTACAGAAAAGAAAAGAGCAAGGAATTTACTTTGTTAATGGTGTTAGGGATAAGGTTGGGGTTAGGCACAGCAATATTTACCTATAGTAAGACAGAAGTCAATAAAAGGTCCTCACAAAGGTGATAATTTCAATGTGTGTGTGTGTGTGTGTGTGTGTGTACATGCAGGCGTGAGTGTGTGTGATATGATGGCGCGACATGTATTGAACTTACAATCTGATGCCCCTATGTTTACCAATACATCTGCACATTTGCACACGACACACACTTCTGCAAAACACAAACTCTCAAACTATGCCCTTTGTGAGAGCCTCATATGAAACGGTAATTTCCCCCAGAAAGCCACTTTTAGTGTTTATTGCAGTTCCTGTTTTTGAATGTTGCGAAACCAAATTTGCCAGTGATTATGCTGTGCTATGACTGCAAGTGAAAAATATAGAAAAGTGAGTAAATGAAAGGAACATGGGCGTATGTCAGTCAAATAGCAACTTTTTTAAATCGGTAGTCACCTAAAAGAGGTCATTAGATCTGAATGTACAGTACTTACATCAGAACAATGTTGGGGGAAGTTACTTTTTAAAGTAACTAATTACATTACAAAATTACTGCAATTAAAAAGTAATCAGTTACATTGCAGCATTACTTTCTGATAAAAGTAACTAGTTAGAGTACCTTTCCACTGCAGAAAATGAAAACTCCTTTGTGATTCCTCATGCATGTTGTTTTAGTCAAGACCTTTATAATTATTCTACCATCATCACTCAGCCAAGTTTGGCCCATAATCTGCTACCTACTAACACCCCTATCTCACCTACGCGGTTTCGCGCGGTGGCCGTAAGTACTCTTCATCATGATTCAACGCGAGTTTTGGCGCTGTGATTACGTTTCCATATTTCCACGCATCGGCCCTCGCGGACCTTGCAAAACTTTGTGGAATGTCGGGTGGTCATTCAAACCACATAGGTGAGATAGGGGTATAACAGCAGGAATAACAGAGGGAGGTGGGTTATCGTGGGTGGGGCTTGTAGGATGACTTTCACACACACACACACACACACTCTAACGGAATCACTGCCATCTGGCTCATGGATTACATAAATTGTCTGAATAACGGATTACATTTTTGAAAATATAAATAAATAACTGAGTACTTAAACGGCGGACTTAACGTGTTAGATTACTCGTTACATAAAAAAAATTATCCAAGTACTCTAACGTGTTAGTTTGTAACACGTTACACCCAACATTGCACGAGAACATGACATTTTCTTCCAACTATCACTGTACAATCCTCATACTGTTTGAGGACCGGTAGATATAATTCTTTTGCAGAACGTCTTTCTGTTTAAAGACACTGATAGGATCATAGTTATTAGGTGCTGAATAACACAACGCAACAGAACTACTGAGGATAAATTGCAATGTACACAACATCTCTGTAGTTAAAAATTTTTGCAGCTGTGAACAAATACTTTACAAAGTCCAGCACTGCTGATGGATGAGCCACCACTGACTATTGGACGAGACGCTATGGACAACTAATTGGCTAATCCTCTCTCTCTTGCTTTCTCTCTGTAGCTCGTGAGCTTGATGGAGTTGATGTGCGTGGTTTTTATGTCTGGAAGCTGCAAGATCATCATGCTCCGGATTTCGGATTTTTCCTTTCCTCCCACCATCGCTCCAAACCCAAAGCCTCTGTCTCTATGTACCGCCAGGTAATTTCTCAGGGCGGCTTTCCCTCCATCTCTGACACTGCGACTTGCGAGCCAAGCGCCAACCAAGACGAGTGTTGGATCTGTGATAACAAACCACTGATCGTCTTTGGCACTTGTGTCACTATCAGTGTATTCATGGTGGTCGGCATGGTGGTTGCAAGTTTAATGAAGAGGAGCAGGTGGAAGAGGAGGATGAAGACAAGGAAGAGGAAGATGAGTCGAAACATGAGGAGGGTGGTGTACAGAATATAAAGATCTTTTTTTGTTTGTTTGTCACTATTTTGCAAGAAGAAGTCCACACTATCTTCCTTGTCACTCACAGATAGAGTTCTGGGTGAAAAAAAAAAAAAAACTGTCTTAAATGGAACAGATCAGCCAAGACATGATTAGTATTAGAAATTTGCTTTTAATGATGTAAAGAAAAATAGACTATTTTTGAGTTTCCTTTGGAGTCTGGTTCCACTTTAGGTTTCTCTTTTGTGTTGTCTCAGGGAGGTTTTCCTGGTTTAACTGATCATTAGGCATCCTGATTAATGTAAAGCTACTTGGTGATGATGATGTCTAATGTTTGAAATGCAATATTTAAAAAATCGGATTGAATTGAACAGTTTTAAATTCAAAAGAGGAAAATTTCACAAACCAAGCATGTCTTAGCTGATTAAATATATTTATTGTAAAATTTTGTGGGTTTTTTTTTTCATGGGTTATGGACTGTTATTCACTCACTGTCACCAGAATTACTTGAAAACAGATTTACTAATGAATGTGTAATGGTTTAATATTTTTAAATTTCTGTTTGGAAGTTGTACCTCAGATGTCCTGTCCTTGTGACGTTCGTTGGACAGAATTAAAATAAATAATGCTTCTGAATTTGCATATATTATAATTATAGGTTGTAACATAAGTGATAAGAGCTTGACTCGTTAATAAATGAGTACTGAGGTGTTGCACTGTATATAATGTATGAATATATGTTTTGTGATTATAAACGATTGTGAATGTGAATTTATGCTATGTGATCTTGAAATGAGTTTCAGTAGAATATATTAGTAAAATAACATGTAATTGTGATTCAAATTCAACTCAGAAATCTATAGTTTACAAAAACAAAGCTCATTGGATTTCACAGATTTTTAAGCACTGACATTATGTGATTGCCGAAATAGATAAAATTCAAGACTGTTACTACCCTATCCTAGAGCTAACATACTGTATCTTAAAAAAGAAAGGATTAAAGCTCTTAATTTTTAAAGACTTTCTCAATGACTTTCACTGACTGTTTGCACACCTTTATATTGCACTCAACATCCTTCAGCTTTGATTATGGCACATAATCTGGTGACTAATTGTATTTTTCATGTATGAAAGTGATACTTCATGCTCCCTGAACCACCCGTTTACAATTTGAGTCTTGGTATAGAGTTGCGCCATCAGGAAAGAAAAACTCCATAGATGTAACCTGGTCATTCAATACACTGAAGTCATCAACTGACTTCATTTTATTGCCACATAACATAAACCTAGACCATGAACCTAGACCAGACCAACTGAACCTTTCTCCATTGCACTTTAGAGCAGTCCTTTTTTTCTGTACAGCCCCACTAACAAGTGCTTTTCTTATGACTACACAGCTGCTTAGTCCCAATCCTGTGAGTTCTTGTCATATGGTGCATGTGGAAATGCTCCATTAATAAACATAGGGATTTTTAGAGATCTCTGATCATAGACAATTTTTAGCTTTATTATTATAATTATTTTCTTAATGACCACATATCTTCCACAAATTTGTCAGTTCAGCACTATCCTTGCAGGTTTTATTAAACAGTTCTTTTCCCAATTCTAGTCATTTTAATGTTTTGTTTTCACCCTTTTCACATGGCGAAACTGCACTATAGTGAGAACGTTCATTTAAAGTTGGACATGCTCTTGGAAGAGTTGTTAAATCCAAGAATTAGTGAGTATGAAATAATATCAGCTAAAAGAACTTGTGTGAACAAACTGTCTCAACCAATCATGAATGAATGAAAAACCAGGAGGCTTGACTTAAACTTCCCAAATAGGAAGAATTTTAAATAAAAATAAGTTATTATTTCTTTTTGAATACCAATTCATAACCAATTCATAATAATAATTCTGTGGTATACAGAAATCCTTTACAGCAAAATAATCAGCTTCTATGTAGTAATCTCACATCATGCTCAGTGAAGTGTTTTATACCTTACTGTACATATTGCATGTGCATTCCTTTGGCTCCCTCTGGTGGCCCTAAATGACTCCTTAGTCTACAGTATATATTCTATATGGTATCTCCTATCTGGTCTAAGGTTTGTAGGTATTTGAACATCGCACACTTGGTGAACATAGTATTCTTGACTTAGCCCCCATTCTTCTGGGAAGAGTCTGTGTTTCTGTTTATCCCAAAAGTGTTCAATGGGGTTGAGGTCAGTGATCTTTGCAGGACACTCGAGATCTTCCAGTTGAAACTTTGCAAACCATGTCTTTATGGAGCTTCATGACACATCGCATACCATTACATTTACAGTCTCCTTTTATAAAAACAGCATTACTCACACACAATAGCTGATTAATTCAGCAAGTTTTGTGTCTTTTATTAGGTCATTTTTTAAAACCTTGCGTGTCCTCATTTTTAAGATGTCCTCATCTGTACGTCTCTGTTTTGATGACGATGTGATTAAAATTTTTTTTTTAATTAACGAATTTAAAAATAGTTACTTGTGTGATTACCTGTCTGATTAAGAATGCTTTGTCACATTCCACAACTTTTCATTAATTGTCCCAAATAAAAATTATTGACGGATTCACAACTTTGTAATATCACATGCCTCAAATCACGTACAAATCGGTTAAATATTACTTATGAAATTGTACATTGTACTTATGGTTATGATGTAATCACCTACCTACATCCCTTCCAAACTCATTCTGGAAGCTCATAAACTGTCTATAAACTGAAATTATTTGTGTACCTACAACATACTTACTACACCTCACATTGCTATGAATTGTCAAGTACTGATATGATTTCTCAGCTTTAACAGTCATACCAGTGATACCTGGATACCCGTGTTTTTGGTCCCTGTGACTATGGACAACCTGCAGCACACTTTTGTACTAAACATCCCCACAGTATAGCAATAGAGCTATTAGAGTGTACTAGTTAGTAGTTTAGGGTGCCGGATTGGATTTAGCCATAGATTTATTATTTTTATTGCACCTAGGATTTCTCCTACACCACAATGCACCGTACTGAACTCCAACAAACGTCCTGAAGACACCCCTCTGTTTTTTACAATCTTAACGTCACTTTGGTTTGGGTTTAAATTCAGGAATATCTGATAGCTCTTTAAATCATGATCAAAACCCACTTCGCCAACAAGGTTTAAGACTTCAGTCAGACGTAGAAAATGACCAAGATAAAAACATTTGCCTGTTTTCCCTGCTTTTCCCATTGCCCTGATGGTGTACCTGGTGCCGTAACAACTCACAAAAGAGCATAAACAGAGTTGTTTGGATATCTGCAAACAAAACTGAAGCAATACTCTAAGAAAGGAGAAGGTTTATTTAAGAGAATGACAAGACATGGATTCATCACTACGAGTCCGAGTGTAAATGGAAGAGTATGGAGCGGAAACATCTTCAATCACCGACTGAGAAAAAGCTCAAAAGTCAACAATCAGCTGGAAAATTCATCAATGCTTGCAATTCTCTAGGATCCTCAATGGGCAGTATTGAACATTATCCGGAAACAGGTTAAGCAAATCAACAGTGTTTATTACTGGAGAGTCTAATTGAAGAGCTGAAGCCCAAACCGAGGGCGTTGTGATCTTGCATGGAGATGGATAAGAGCATCTGCCAAACGCCTAAATGTAAACATCATTTTGGGGTTTGAAAGCAGTCCTGATCCCTCCCTCCCTGAAGTCCACTGGACTTTCACCTGGTACCCTGAAAGCAGCTCTATGAGGACAAAGATTCACTTCTGAAGAAGAAGTGAAGACAGCGGTAGCGATGAGAAATTTGAACACAATGATTCCCTCGGATCTGTTATGATTCAGACGGAATCACAGGCGGAATCCCACAGTACAGATGAATCAGAACCCATGATTTTGAGTCTCTTATGTTTCCTAAACATCTCACTCTAGCTAACAACTACTCAGAACAACTAAATGGTGAGATTTTGGTTTTCATCTAAAAACCAACAGTTGGTTTTCATCTATGTTGTCGTTAGTTACAAGATAACTTAGAACTCAACTGATTCAAGTAAATGAAGAGAAGGATTTGTGAATTTCGCAATTCAACCCAGATGAACCCAGGTTCGCTCATCTCTAGACAGCGGTGCGTTCTTGGCTGAGAGGTAAACAATTTTTAATGACAGATGGATGTTGTGACAAATAGATTAGTTTTCGAAAAGCAATGAGACAGTGTAGTGTCGACACAGGGTTAACTTGTCACACTTTATCGTGAAACCGGTTTTTTTTCCCCTTTTGTATCGAGCGATTCCCCACCGATTTGAGAGTAGAGGAGAGCAGAGGGGAGGGGCAGTGTGTGAGTGTGTTAGCGGTTGACACACACACACACATACACAGAGCAGCAGCATGGCTAACATCGCGGTGCAAAGGATAAAACGTGAATTTAAAGAAGTCCTTAAAAGCGAAGAGGTGAGTTTACGCCGAGATTTACACCGCGGTCATGTGTCGTTAGCTCTGTCTGAGGGGAAAGCGCTATGCTAAGCTAACACCTAACTTCCTGCTGCATTAGCTTCGTGCTAATAAGGCTTAGGTTTACCTTTAGCTTGCGTTTTTACAATGAAAATAACGTATTTCCTCTCTGGTTTAACGGAAATTATTTCTTTTTTTAAATGTGTTTTTTAATGTATTTATTTTAAACAGTGCTGGGTGACGCTGCCAAGTTCATACTGTTGTACATTTTGTTTTAAAATGCAAGCTAAGCTAAGCTAATGTTTAAGGAAGCAAGGCCGACCTGACAACAAACTGACCTGATTTATATGGTTTTAATGAAATTGTGTGTGTTGAAAGACAAGCTGGTATATGTTTCTTGTATGTTCATATGCTATCAGTTTAACTAAGCTAAACTAGTCAGTGCTGGTCACCTCAGCTGCTGACTGTCATAAACTAAATCCATGTCCAAGTGCATTAGATAATAGAGGTGATAATTCACTTCACTTTTCCAAACACCTGTATGTGTTCATGAATTTAACCAAAACTAGGCCTAAACGAGAGTTTTTATTTATTTATTTGTTTATTTTTTTTATTTAAACAGTTCCTGTCACATGTGAATCCTACACATCAGGTACCAGCTCTGATTACAGCTCTGATGGCCCCCGTCTGAAAGTCCACATAGGTTTCCTTTAGGTTCTCTGGTGACTTTAAGGTGTTTCTACACCAGGCACGATTTGATTTGCTCGCTCATCCCCTGCGTTATTTTTGCTCTCTGTACTTGGGTACACTACGATTTTCATCCTCCGATACAGCAGGTGGCAGGCAGTATGTGCCTACTTGGTTTGTGAGACTACATTAAACAAAGATAAGAAGACAACAACTAAGTTTACCCTTTGTGGTGTGCCTAATATTATTGATCTTTTTGTTGGGGGGGGGGGACATCAAAAGTGAAACACCCGCATGCTTTCCTACTTCATCAGCTACGGCTGCGTAGGTCAGAGGACAAGAGATTCACGCGGAGACAAATGACGTAGCGTCTAAATAGCGGTCCACATCTGTGCTCAGGTGTAATTGACTTCCATATCTGACTGAATACCCCGTACCTTCTTCATGCAGCCTTGGGTACTGTTCCTGAGCCTGGAATGATTGTGTTCACACTAATCAAAATGATCCAGACTTTGAGGGCAGATGTTCTCTGAAACAATCTCGGGGACATAATGTGAAAATGTCCTTAGTGTCACTTCAAACACGCCCCTGCATGTTGTCATGATGCGCTTAAAGCCACCGTTTGCCGCAACCAAAAATACAGTTTGTGTTACACATTTAAAACAACGCTGTGCCATGGCACCATGTGCTTTCTCTGCTCACACACTGAACCCTGTGTTCGTTTTATAGTGGTCTGAATTTGTTGTAATGTTGTGTGTTGTGGTGCAGTTTCTGGACGTGTTGTCAAGTGTTTAAATAAAAATTTTCAAACTGCGTACATGAAGTGGTTACAATTAAAAGGATGCGATCATGCTTTTTAAACAACTTGACTGGCTACTATATTTATGAATTTTAAAGAACTTTTTTTCATCACATGTACAGTACACCACTGCCCCTAAATTCTGATATATAAAAACATGTGCTTCGTGTGAAACACATAAAGACATGACAGTGGTAGGTCAGCGGGTTAAGCCTCTAGGTTCACTGATCACAAGGTTGGCGGGTCAAGCCTAAGATCTACTGTTGGGCCCTTGAGCAAGGCGTTTAACCCTGTCTGCTCCAGGGGGCGCCGTATCATTGCTGAGCCTGCTCTCTGACCCGAGGTTTCTCTTTTCAATATAAAAAGAAACAACTTTGCTGTACTGTTATGTAATTGTAACAATAAAGGTTGCTTCTTGTTTAAAAAAAAAAAAAGCCAGCCAGTCACATTGTTTCTGCTCAGGTTGTGTCACAGTGCAGAGTAACGCCCAGTGCCCTCAGTCATGATTCTCACTATGAAAGAATTCATTTCACTTCAAAATTGACTTGGCTCATGCTCACTCTGACGTCCTTAGCAATGGCTTACCTTGCAAAGCGTTAAAGATAAGGTGAAATATGGTGGTGCAAAAACAAAGTAAAGGAGGTGAAGATTTAGTAAAGTCTGCGGAAAACGGCGATTACTCACAAGAAGCTTTATGAGAGTCTACGCATTTCTAGAGTTCAAGTTCAAGTTCAAAGGCTTTATTGTCATTTCAACCATATACAGTTAGTACACAGTGAAACGAAACAACGTT
>JAQQZT010000008.1:21527295-21539598 GCA_030068275.1 Clarias platycephalus | reverse complement strand
TATATATGTGTTTGTGTGTGTGTGTGTGTGTGTGTGTGTGTGTGTGTGTCCTGCAATGTATTGGCAGGAGCCCAAGGCCCCAGGCCCCCAGATGCCCCTTTACATATAGGATGGAAGAAGATTGAATAAGATCAAGAAGATGAATGAATAAATAATAGTAATAATAATAATACAATAGAAATTACACAGTGTTTTTAAAGACACTTTTCCACTGAGTGATAGTTTAATTTAATTAAATTTAATTTTACAATAACAATATTAAACACTTGTATCTGTTTTGCCCTGAGATTTCACTCAAAAACAAAAAAATGTACATATATTTTCTGATATAAATTTTGTTTGTTGGGTTTTGCTTGCTTGGTTACATTAATTAATTGTTGATCTTTACATTTTTGTTTGTTTGTTTGGAGGTGTTACACTATTGTTGTATTGGTGCATTTCTGTTGCAAAAAATATATAGATAATAATTAAATACATAAAAAAAATACATAAAATAGATAAATTTTTTCTTTAAAAAAAACAACAATTGAAGCCTCCAAGTATTAATGTACATATACTTTCTAATGTATTTTCTAAATTTGGTATTATTTGTTTGTTTGTTTATATAAAAATAAATTATCCTGGTTTTTGTCTTTTTTTGTCTTTTCCTTTATTCATTATGGTATTGTCTAGAGCTGATTGAGTAATATTTTTATTTTTTTAAACACCCAAACAAACAGATGAATACAAACAGAACATATATTTTTTAAAAGACATACAAAAGTAGTCTTTATTCTTTATATTTCCATAGTTACAGAATGCCTTTCCTCACTCACTGACTTCAGCAAATAAGTTCCACAATAAATACATTTTTAAAAATGTAAACTAATCACCAATAGTGATTGGTGACACCAAATACATAAAACCTTTGTTGCATAATCTTATAATCCGTTACAATCATAACGAATTATCTAATTTGCATGAAGTTCCTATGGTAATAAGACCCCGCCCCCGTGTCTTACCATCCTGTAGATACACACGCCCCTTTATTTGCATAGCGTTGCCATGGTAATCAGAGCTTCCCGTTCCAGCGCGTTTATTCCGGCTTTAGGAATTTATTAGCGAGTTAGCAGAGTTCTGACAAACAAATGAACAAACACACAACAAAGAAACAGCCAAAGAACATATTTTAAGTTTTTTTTTTATATATATCGCGCGGAAGAAGAAAAAGTCAGGCAGAGATTTAAACACAACTAAATGTCGAGACGCGTCCAGTGACGCCGATATAAACTAACTGACAGTAAATTCGCGCGAGCGTTACCGGGATTAAATATGAATCTGTGTAGTGGACGGATGTGAGCGCGCGCATCTGCACGAATGCTTCACAACTTCTTGGAAAGATTTCTACTGAAAGTTTGGTGAGTATAAAAGTCTGAAACGGTGAAACGGAGAGAATTTGCACTAGACCCGGGTGTCATGGATTTGATTTAGGTAAAAAAAAAACATAACAACAGCCTGGGTTAGTTTCTAAGTTCATGTGTAACGTTACGTCATAAATCATACATCAGGTATCCTGATTCAGAACAAGTCACTACACTGATTTTGAGATTGATAATTGAATGCAAAACAATAAAAACAAATACATAAATAAAATATCAGTCATTTGAGCTGACATCTGTGCTGCTGGTGGTCACGTGATCTCCATGATTATTCACTATTGTTGTGTCACACTTTTATCCCCCTTACTCTTAGTCTTCCTTGGCTTTTGCTTTATTAACAACATTTGCATTAAGACCAGCATTAAAACCCGTCGTTAACTGGAAAAAGGTTTGTAGAAATATTTAAATGGTTAAAGCTAAAAATAAAATGATCAGCTTTAAGGTAATCAGTGATATTATTCCCGTCTTGAAAAAGAAACCCGTTAGAATTCACTTATACCACTTACAGTATACCACCGCTGTTATTTCAGCAGTAAAAATATGAACTGATCCCAGTAGAAATAATAATTGTAACTTTTCTAATTAATATCTATTGGTGCAGGTGTTTGTTTACATTAAGGAAGTATCTTATTAGTAGCTTATTGCAAAGTAGATTATTAAATCTGGCGCATAACTGTTCATAACATGGCTTTTATGCAACATCTTAATTTCAGGCAGATATCTAAGTACTGCAAAGGTTTCATTAAATTGTGTCCAGACATATTTGCATGATGCTGTGACATAATCTGCACATAACTGTTCATAACATCGCTCTTACTCAACATTTGATTTTAGCGCATAACACTGCGCTCTTAGGCCAGGTATTGTTTGCTTTTTATCTTATTGTGGCGCTTCACATTATTGCTCGGGGTTTTAAACTTACCGCAGGAAGAATAAAAATATATAGATCTGTCCATTCATGTTTGAAGGTTCGGTTTTCATAGTCTACTTACCTTTTTTTGGAGTAAGCCAAGCTGTGTCACACTTTCGTCAAAAAAAACGCTAGATGATGTGAAGTAATCTGGCACATAACTGCTCATAACTTCACTTCTACTCAACACTTTAATTAGGGCCCAAGCACTATGAAATCAGCCCTATGTAGTCATAGTGTGTGAGGGCCCTCTTGTTCTTCTGAGGATTCATTTTTTTTCCAACATCATTTTTGGGGTTTCCTCTCCTACAGTCCAGAGATATGCAGGTTAGGCTAATTGGTGTTCCCAAATTACCCGTAGTGTGTTAAAGGTGTGTGTTAGTGAGTGTCTGTGTGTGTGCTCTGCGATAAATGGGCACCCTGTCCAGGGTGGTCCCCACCTCGTGCCCTAAGCCTCCTGGGACAGGCTCAAGGTCCCCACGACCCTGAATACAAGATACAGCGGTATAGAAGATGAGTGAGTGAGATGAATGAGTGACCATTTTTGGGGGTCTTAACATGCTCAAAAAGTTAAGATAGGTTGGAATCTGCTGCCATTAGGATGCCTGAATGTTTGGACCCTGTTCCACACCCACACCAGCTTTTGCTGCATAGCTCATACACACTTGCACGTATGAACACGTAACACCGTACACATTTAGAGCTCATTGAACTGAACAACTCTAGTTAACAGTAAGTCCTAAAGTAATTTTGGGTAATTTGCAAAACACACCCATTAATTGTGAAAACACAATGAATTTTGATGGACTCCTTCTAGGGGATTTATGTACAGTAGTTGCCACATCAAACCAGGCCTATGTGATCTTAATACATTGAGAATGCAAAATTGTGGAAGGATTTTTGATATCTCAAACGGGTCAGCTGTGATGGAGTAGTTCAAAACTTTCTGTGTGACATTATATTGAGTGACATCATTGAGTGATGCTTTTTTTCCAGCATCTGGGTCTTTTTGGAGGTCTAAACATAAAATTAATAATTTTTCTAAAATTATGCCATAATGGTATTGGTATGTCCCCTTTAAATGCATGCGCTGTCTTCTTGGTGCACCCGGGTGGCGTTGGTGCAGGGTGCTTGGGTCCGCTCATCTTGATCAGGTCTAGGCTCAGCAACGTTATGTGGCAATGAAATGAAGTCAGCTGACGGCCTGAATGTACTGAATGACCAGGTTATCACAGTTTTTCTTCTCTGATGGCACGACCATATTCCAGGACTCAAATTCTGGGAGCATGAGGAATTTTCATTTTTTCATTTTCATTTTTTGCTGTAATCCAAGCTAAAGGTGTCTAAATAAAATCTTTGCATGTGCAACTTTTTCTTTTGGCCAGGCAGTGTACTGTATAAACCAAGCAAACCAACCTGGAATTAATTTAGTGAACGTTTGGTTGTTACATTACACTGGACGGTATTAAATAAAAAAAAAAATTGGCCTGTCATTGTGACATGGTTAAATTTTTTGCAGTTTACCTGTTAGGATTCTCTTTATAGAAGAGTTGCCTGATGTTTTTTAATAAACTTTATTAACACTTAAACGCTAGTGCATCACCAGTTCATGTGCTTGTACTTAATCCTATTTCCTTAATCCTATAATCCTATATACTGTAATTTGTGTTTGGTATGTTCCGTCTGTCTGATCTGAAGAGGACGACCGTGCCAGAATGGTGAAGCAGGCTGCTCCTCGTCGCGCTCTGTCTCACTCCTTCAAACATTCATCCCGAACAGAACTCTCATCACCGTTAACGCCGTGGAACTCCCCATCACTTCCGGACCTGGGTCATGACCCCTGCTCCCTTCTAGAGTGGAATCCGAACCGCATTCCCGACCACGTCTACCTCGACGCTGCTGCCATTTTCCAAAACGCTCAACAGGACAAACCTGCCGCTCACCGAATCATCAGCTACGGAAAGAAGTCTAAGGTTATAGTGTTGAAGGTCAAGGACGAGGTGTGGCAGCGAACGGCCTACGAGCTGGCCTTCAGCACGCTCAAATGTAAGTGTCTATTAATGCATCTCATTTGCTTGTCCAATCAGTTTTTGCTGTCCTATTACTATTACTACTACTAATAATAATAATCGTAACACTATATTTATTTGAACTGTACGTATTTGTGGTGCTTGAGCCTCAAAGAATTTCTTTCTCTCTCGCTCTTTCTGCATCTATCTCTTAGTATGCACTTTCACCGAATTGGACTTTGTTAACATAATTTCCCCGTTATTTATATTTCCATATAAAGTAGCCGAAGGTAATTGGTTGCCATGGGTTACCCTCTGCGGTCTTGAACAAAACCCATGTTGTTTCTCAAGTGCAGTAAAAACACAGCACAGGGAAAAGTGCAGCGAGATTGGTTGGTCCAGGGAACAAGTTTGCTTTGATATATATTCGATTTATTTTACATGGATAAGAGGCCATGCAGTTCAAAGCATATCATATGAACGTGTGGTTTTGCCATTTGGCGTGTCTGTAGCACCTACTGTACAATGTTCACAAGGTCTGTCAAAAAGTGTCTTGTCTCATTAGAGGTTTGGTATTACTGTATGCCTAAATTATCTGGCAGTCTCACTTTCTCCAATGAAGGCAAAGAGACACGTGACATCCATACTGCCACTGCACATGTTCTCACGCTGCTAAGCTTCATGGCATCAGTGATCATAAGCCGACGTCATGGTCTGCTTCTAAAGCGGGTATTTCATCACCAGATGAAATGGAGTGGGCGATATTTAAAGTTTGTCTGTCCATCCATCCATCCATTACATCATGTTATTTCTGCACTATATTAACCATAGCTGAGCAAGCCCTTGATTTGTGAAAAGAGCCACACCTACAGTACGCTTTTCCTTACTGGAAAACCAATATGGATAAAGTGGTCCTTACTATAACGCACACTCAGCATAAATGATCTGAATCTGCTGACTGGTTTGTTGGCCCTCACATGTTTGCACATGTGTTACGGGACCATAACATGCTTTCCGTTTGAATAAAGGACTGATGTCTCATGTAGAGGGATAAGTATTTCACACCCAATGAGGGCTTTGCTGCCTGACTTATGGCGTAAGTGATTTAATCAACAGTACTCAAAATGTTGTAAAATAAAAAGTCTGATTATTTTAGGCAAAACCACAAATCTCAAAAAGTTCTCCAAATATATCTGAAGTGTGGAAGAACACACATGAACACACACTCCATAGGGTGGACGATATGACAGTAAGATCTGTAATATGGAAAAGTAATCAGTTGGTTGGTAGTTTCTGTAAAGGTGATTATTTTCCTACAGCACCATGCCTCCAATGTGTTTTACCGCACTTCTGTATGTTTCTAAAGTTTTGTCATGAACCCCAGTTCACCAGCCCTTAAACTTCTGTCTGGTTCACAGATAGCACAGAAGGTGCATTTACATCGGTATAGGGGCCTGTTCCTGGTGTGTTTGGTAATTCAGCTCTCGTAAAAATACCCTTTTAGGAACCTTTTCCACCGGAAAAATCTGTCTCCTTGGTTATGGCAGCTACGAGTTGTCACTACCAGAGACTGAGTGCATTCCACAAGGGGCGTGCTTACGTCCTGCACCTGATTCGATGGGAATTTTAGTGGCAGATGTTTATGTGTTAGCTGCTTGGGCTTCAGCTTGGGCTGTGTGTGTGTGTGTGTGTGTGTGTGTGTGTGTGTGTGTGTGTGTGTGTGTGTGTGTGTGTGTGTGTCCTGGACAGATTGCATTCAAGGTGTCAACAGCAGAGCGAAACGAGTTTTGATAGGTTGATTGAGGAGAGAAGTAGGAAAAGGCTGGCGTGCCCAGGAGGAATCCCATTACCCACAATGCGGCAAATCAATTTAGCCAATGATCTGCTGTCTGGGCAGCCCAAGGCGAGTGGGAGCTCGAGAATAGCGGAGGAGTGATAAACGCACAGATAAAAGAGATTAGAAGTGGACGTGGTAGAAAAGTAGAGAGATTTTCAGATAGAAGGAGGGAATGAACGCATCCATTAGGCACACCTGGTATTAGTAGGGGCTTTACGCTAAACCCACATTTCCCAGGACTCCATATTCATTAAGCAGCATTTTACAAGTGAAGCTTTTCCGATTCATTAATGCAAGATTGCATCTTTGATGCCGGAGTGCTGGCTGTTTCCATAAAGTGCTGTTTATGTAAACGAGTAAGAATTATACATAATACTATATGATACTGTCTCATCTACAGGCGGCGGTGGCTCAAGTGGTTGAGCTGATGATTGTAGTGTTGGGGGTTCGAGGTCTGGGTTTGCCTCTGTTTGGTTCCTGAAATCCTATACAAACCAGCCACTGGTTACAAAGCGCAGTCAGGAAATGGGAGAGTTGTACCCGGTTTAAAACCTGTGCCAGACAAACTGTCTCATGTACATACATGACTTTGGTTGCGCATTCATGGTTGTTCCTTTACCAGCCTCTCTTTCATCTTCGTCTTACAAAGTTAGAAAGCTACAGTGCCTTTTTTCATATTTGTCGCACTTCAATGATCACCAAATTTTAATATTACACGTGTAAATACAAAATGCAGCTTTTAAAATGATGCTTTCATTTATTAAGGCAAAAAGCTGTCCAAGCCTGCCTCGCCCTCTACGTGAAAAAATTATTGCCAGTTATCGCAAAGTCGTTGTCGCCAAGGGGGGGGCACAACCAGTTATTATGCTTAGGGGGCAATTACTTTTTCACATAGGGCCAGGCAGGTTTTTTCCCCTTAATAAATTAAATCATCATTTAAAAAACTGCATTTTGTATTTACACGTGTAAAATTAAAATTAAATTAGCTATTATAAATTATACTGTCTGAAATTGAGTCAGCACATGCTGCTTAATCATAATTGCACTTTTCGAAACATCTCTCTTTAGTTGTTTTTACACATTTATGATTCCTAGTCTAGTACAATTCATGTCGTATAGAGGGCAAAAGTGGGAGGAGCCTTGCGGTCATGAAATGGACATTAGAAAGCTTTCAAGATTAGACTACACAGCAGATATCTTTTGCAATCTGTCAAGTTTCGTGTGTGTGTGTGTGTGTGTGGATCATCAGGGACTCAGGGAGGATGATAAGGCTCCTATCGATTGTACGCTGAACACATTTAAATAAGACGACACACCTGGGAAAGACCTAATCACCCCATCACCCCTATATCTGCAACAACGCAGAACCAAGCTCTAAAATCAATATGGCTGCCGCACACACACACACACACACACACACACACACACACACACACACACACACTGGGTTTACTATTTGGTTGGGGTTCTTCCGGTTAATTACTTACTCCTGTTGCTAATGAGTGCTATCCCTACACCCCACCTACCCCTACACTTGATTTTACTTGGGAGAAAAAAGCAAGAATATTCAGCTGTCAAAATTCTGTAACTGCATGGGCATATTGTGGTTCGGAAGGTTCCAGGTTCAAATCCCACCACCACCAAGTTGTCCCTGTTGGGCCCTGGATCTTAACCCTAAACTGCTCAGATGTATAATGAGATAAAAATGTCCGTCGCTCTGGATAAGCGTAAATGTAATTTGGCTGAAACAGCATTTTGTGAGTCTGGCTCGAACTAACACATACAAAATCTTAGCCCCTAGCTCCCGATGAACCAAGTTTTGGTCCTTCAAATATATACAGCAGGGGACACGCCCACTTTATCTACTCATGAATCAAGAATGTGACAACACAGCGTGAACACTGACAGCTATTTTCTCCCTAAGGAACCCATAGTATACAGTAGAGCTGGAAATTGCTCAACCCATGCTTTCAGAATATTTAGGCAAAATTAGGCTGCAGTGTCCTTAACACTCCAAATGGATGACTTTCCAGAGGTGGATATTCACTATACTTTGTCAGACCACAATCTTTCACAGAGGTCAGTTATGCTTTATTGCTAATCTAGGGTCAGGATTTTGGCCAAATGCAGGACTGGCCACTTTGAGGCATTAACACGGGAGTAATAGACATCTGAAACATGTCCCTGATGGGGGAAAAAAACATTCTTTTCTTCTGGCAATTTTCACGAGAGAAACACACCATGTGGGCAATTAGTGAAGGTAATAAGATTTTTATTATTATTACTATTGCATGAATATCCATATCCAAATATACATTGTGCTTCTCTGTCCATCTGCTTCACTATGTAAAACTTGCTCTTTATACTGTAGCAGACGTTTTTGCCTCATTCCTGTATATACAATGAATGTACTGTATGCGCAAGGTACATCCTGTCTCCTAAGGGAAAAACTGAGGAATTGCATCTGGCATTGCTGCATTCATCTATTACTTCATGAGGGTTGTTTTTCTCTATTTGCATACATTTGTTTCGCTAATCTGTGTGTATGCCAATTGCAATGAAATAAATGTATACACGACCCATAATGATCCCATAACGATTCTCCTAGGCAACTCTGCGCAATAAGCTAAATCTATTTTTCTCTGAAATTTAAATCTGCAGTTATCAGGAAGCTGCAGAAAACATTTAGCAGTTTGTCGAACACATCTGCACCATTTTCCGGCTCAAGTCAGTTAATTTCCTATAGACATGAAGACATGAAGTTTGTTTGCATTGTAAGTCATTTTTGCCTTTAACCACAATGTATAAATTAGTACAAACACATACAGTCATCGGTCATGGAGATAAAAAAAATAATACTGTAGTTCTGGATGAAAAATAAACCTAAAATATGGCTACCTACAAAGAAATGGCCTGTTGGAGTAGATTTTTTTGACTAGAGATTTTTTGGGTAGAAGTGACCCTGGAGAGCAATTCCCAGCCATACAGTATCCCATGATCCCTTGGGGTGTCGGAATTTCCTATATTTTGGCATTCGTGATTCACAGGGCTCCAGATGGCGAAAGAAATGATCCTCGACGCGCCTAGTTTTTGTTTTACGACTAGCTTCACCCAGACCGTTGGCAGTGGCGACCGTCACATGAAACATAAAGTATGAAATAGTACTGATAAGTGTGTTAGCAGCGGTGTGGTTGTCCATGTTCCTAAGTGCAAGTTAGTCCTCATTTATGAGTCATTATCCCAGTAATCAGAACAGTTAATCAGACCGTTAAACCACAGTACATTTGTGAACATTTTGCACACACTCTCGTTGTTGTACTATCACGTTCCCCTCCGTGCACAGTGAATGGATGCACACACTGACAAGCAGAAAGGAAAAACAACAGAAGAGATTAACTTACCATTTCCTTTGGGAGTATTTTCTGATCGGTGTTAAATTTATTAATGAAGTTAAGTATTTCATTTTTTATTTTTAAATCTCAACAGCATTTGACACTGACTAAGTAAGTGCCGTGTTGGGAACTTCTAAATTCAGAACACCAAAGCACAAAGACAACATCCCATCTGTGCATTTCTATCAAGGACGACGTAATATTAACGTTACTTAATGATAATAAAAGTAATTTGTAAGTAATCTACATATATTGTAATGAATAATTCATTAATATTACATGGACTATTAATCTGCAGAATATATATTTCTTTAGTAATGACAGGATCCACCATGTACATTAATCAAATCACACTTTTATTCCCAAGCTATATACATTTTAGTACTATAATCTATTGTTTTTTTTCTTTCAATATTCATTTATTCATATTCTATCGCGGGGGGCCTGGAGCCGATCCCAGAAGTCTTTGGCACAAGGCAGGATACACACTGGACCAGGGTGCCAGGCCATCGCAGGACACACACACATACACACACAGGAATGTCAAATAGCTTAATCTGCATGTCTTTGGAGTATGGGAGGAAACCTACAGTACTTCACACACACAGACCCGAAGCACGAATCAAACCCTGAAGCTGGAGGGGCGAGGGCACGATGCTAAACCACTTTGTCGCCGTGCTCCATCTTTCAATATGTCGAATGCTTGAAATTTCCACAGTAGCAGAAACAGGTTCCCTGATAATATAAGCACCTCAGATATCTGTCGCTGCTACTCTGGAAATTTTTCACACCTTGTTACGTTACTGAAAGGGTGAAACTTTGGCTTCAAAATTTCGATTTGGCTTCGAAATGTTTTCGGTTTAGGATCCAAAAGGATTTATGTTTGATTAAATTATAAATGAATTTATTAGAAGCCTAAGAACACATCTTAACCAGGGGTGCCAATAATTGTGGAGGGCACTGTGTGTATATATACTTCTAAAGAGGTGATTTAGAATGACATAGCGGCACATTGAATTGCTTAAGGATATTTACATTCATATCACTTCCAAGCATGCACCAATTTGTCACACTACACACACGTACACACAAATGCTGCACAGGTGCCATGCCACAGTGAAGGTGAGGCGTGTCAGGCATCGTAAACGTTGCGTGTATTGATCTTACGATCTCGTGATTATCATAATGTGTGTGTTTGTGACAGGGTGTCAGATTAAACTGATAGTGCTATGGAGACTCAGCAGGGTTTCAATGAGTCCTACTCTCTCTCTCTCTCTCTCTTATTTATTATAACTTTCAATCTTTCTCTCACATTATTCTCATAAACAGTTTCCACGTCCACATTTCCTCTTTTACATCTGTCCATCTTTCAGTCTCGCCATTCCTCTCTGCCCTTGCTTCAGTATAGGAGTCATCTCTAGAGCATGCTTAGTTTTCCGCACATGCACACCTTCCCGCTCGTTATTTACTCCCAATTTAAATGGCATGCAAATGAGAACAGGTGCCGATCGATTCGATCGGACGAACGACCTTTGAGGCTGTCCATTTGTCTCCCAGGAGCATGATAGCTTTTTTTATGCTTTTATTAGCTTATTTATTTGAATTAATTTTCATGTCCCGTCTGGCCGTATGTTGCGTATTTATATACATGGCCGTAGTATATCACAATCTTCAACATACGGCTATGTTGTGATATGGTCACCATATTAAAGCACTGCCAATATTCCTGATGAATAAAACATGAAAGGGTGTGCTGCTAGGAGTGTAATCCATGGCCGTGTGGTGTGATGCAGCCCAGTGAGAAATTGACTAAATGCTCCCAATCTGAAGTTGAATGATTTCCAATAACAGCACATGGCAAATAGGTTTTTTCCTCTTACACCTTTTTTTTTTTGGAGGAAAAAGAAACCCAACAAAGATTGACACGTGTTACTACCCAAGACAAGTCCACAAAACTTCACCAGCCTTTCTTTGCCGTGATTAATTAATAAGACATAAAAAAAAATAAAAAAACACACCTGAAACTGGAGACTCCTTTCAAAAACGTCAACTTTTCTTCGGAGAAACTATTACCATATCAACCCACTTAATACTGTGTACTTTTCTAAAATTTCCACTATGTAGTTTGATGATTCACCAGATTTTAGAGGATTGTGCAAATTTTTGTAATAGTAAGAGGTTTCCTTAAGGCCTTGTTCACACGAGCGTTAAAATCGAGTGTTTTTTTGGCGTTCGTAGCGTCCGGTGAGCGCGGATGAAGTGCCGAGGGTTTTCTACACATAAGAGTCAATGAGAGTGTTCACACGGGCTTTGGTGACGTGCGTTTGTCCGGCTACGCGTTTATATGGCGTTAAAAAAACATTGCATGCAGCTTTTTCTTGGCGTTCAAATCCAAGGAAAACGCTTCTAGTCCGTTTTCTCCGCGTTCATTTTACGCTTCAGAGGACCGGATATATCCCATGATCCTACATGCTATACATAGGGAAATGCGGACAAAAGCAAAATAAAATGCTTAAAAAATAAAACTTGCGCGGAAATTTTCGCATTTCTTAATAAACCACAAAAATGTAAAACTTAAATCCTTTAATCCGACGTTGTGCAGTCAGAGGATGAACCCAGTAGCGGCGGCGATTTAGCCGTCAGTCAGTCAGTCATTCATTTTCTATACCGCTTTATCCTTATATACAGGGTCGCGGGGACCTGGAGCCTATCCCAGGAGGCTTAGGGCACAAGGCGG
>JAQQZT010000008.1:21502574-21519977 GCA_030068275.1 Clarias platycephalus | reverse complement strand
CCCTGATCAGAGGCCAATAGGAGGTCATTTACTACTTTAACGAGTGCTGTTTCTGTGCTATGATGAGGCCTAAATCCAATCTTAATGTCTGTGCTGAATTTGATTACAGACGGTAATGTATAAACCTGCTGAGACAAAATCCCCGTGGGCGGCGATGAGATATGAGGTTGTATGAATGAAGGGGTACACCTATGCAGAAGCCATATGTCAAATTTATTCAGTTATGTTTAATTGCTGGAGGAAATACATAGGAAGCGTTGCATTGATCACACTGTGAGCACTCTTTCGATGTCTTTTTATGATACAATGATGGTAGTCCTCAATTTTGAAAACAGTGCCACTATAAGGATTTATAAACCTTGTGTAATGAGTTTATGTTTTTATGTGATAAACCGAAGGAATATTGCCACACTGCTGAATGTTTTGGTAGTATTGAATTTCTAATACTAATTAGTACTGATGTTGATAAATGTCAATCAGGCATAAATTTTGAAAGGCAGTTACAACAAAACTGATAACTGATGATACAAAACTCCAGAATGTTAAAAAATTACAGAGGGCTAAAATGGCAGTGTGCCTACATTGCATCTGTTTCATGTGCCTAAAATTTGCTTACTTTAATATTTTGTTCAAGCACCTTTAGTTTTGATTTCAGCGCGCGGTGTGGATTGTGGGGTCTGGGGTGAATCATTGCTTATTTCAAAACAACCTATGAGATTTGTGCCAATCTGAGGGTAAATGGTTTTGTTTTTTGTGGCTTGGGGTGGAATCCATAGACTGTATAAAAAGAACTGGACAAACCTGTGGTTACTGATTACTGATGATACAAAACTCCAGGGTGGTAAAAATTACAGAGGCCTAAAATGCCAGTGTAACTACATTGCAAAAAATAACATCTTAAAATTCGCTTACTCTAATATTTTGTTCAACTGCCTTTAGGTTTGACTTCAGCATGCGGTGTGGTGACCAGTGTTGGTTGTAACTTGTGTTAGAGTAATTGGATTACTTTTTTGTTATAACGAGTAATCTAACTCATTAGGTCCGCCAAAAGTACTCAGTTATTTAGTTATTTTTTCAAAAATGTAATCCGTCATTCAGACAATTTATGTATTCCGTGAGCCAGACAGCAGCGATTCCCAATCCGTTAGTGTGTGTGAGAGAGTCGTCCTACAAGCCCCGCCCCCGGTAACCCGCCCCCCCTCTTTTATTCTTGCTGTTATACCCCTATCTGACTATGCGAGGACCGACGCGTAGAAAGATGGAAACCTAGTCACAGCTCCAAAACTTGCGTTGAGTCATGATGAAGCGTACTTACAGCCACCGTGCGAAACCTGCGTAGGTGAGATAGGGGTATTAGTACAGTAGTTAACAGATTATGGGCCAAACATCGCTGAGTGATGATGGTAGAATAATTATAAAGGTCTTGTCTAAAACAACATGCATGAGGAATTACAAAGGAGTTTTAATTTTCTGCAGTGGAAAAGTACTCAAACTAGTTACTTTTATCAGAAAGTAACGCTGTAATGTAACTCATTATTTTTTAATGACAGTAATTTTGTAATGTAATTAGTTACTTTAAAAAGTAACGTCCCCCCAACACTGGTGGTGACATATTTCAGTTTGAAAATGGTTGATCATTTTGTTCCCCAGAAGCACTCTTTTTCAGTTTGGGTCCTGGAATTTGAAGAAGAAATAAAAAACAAATGATTTTTTTCAAGGTTGATTTTTTTTCTATGATATAAGGGCGTTTTTTTTTTATTAAAAGTTGCATATCATGTCTTCCCATCAGCCGATTGCGATGAAACAAGTCTATATGTTTCCTCAAGCTCGGCCAAATACACCTGCGAAAACTGCATTAACATTTGTTCATTAGTTCTTGCGTGATGCGTACACAAACGGACAGACAAACAATAGACAAAAATTCCAAAAACCATCTTGATGTGTTCTATTACTCATCTTACATACAATGTACAGACATGCCAGCTTTAAAGTTTTATCATACTGTATGTATAGAAGTTAAGGTTGTTGAGCATAGACCTGATCAACTGAAGCAACCCTAGATTTCCAGAGGACACAGTGGACACTGTGCATGATGGTGCATCACTTCTTGTGCTTCCATTCTCACCCTGAACGTGGATGGATTTTTCACTTAACCACAATGAGAATGAGGAAACGAGTATTTTAAATATGCTGTCACGTATCGTTTAACACAACAATTCAACCTTGTCCTGTCAGCAGTGGTGCACATAATTGTGTTTGGCAGATGTAATATAGAAAAATTGTAACCAGAAATAAAAAAAAACACAGCAATGCTTTTACTGAATGTCAGCTCAATATTTCAGCCTGTAGCCCCATAACAATGCTCGCTGTCGTGTCAGCTAAAATTCAAACTTTTATGAAAAACAGCCACGTGGTGCAAAAGGCTGCTGTCTGCAGTTAAAAAATCTCACTGGATTCATTAGGATATAAACATGATCACAGTGCCAGAAACCGTGCCCGAGTCTGCTGGAAAAGGTGATCTTGAGAGCGATACAATTTATTCGATCCGTGCACGAGTAAGCTGTATCGTTCTCGAGACCACCTTTTTTTTCGCAGACTCGTAATCAGCGCCATCTGCCTCCCCACACATTTTTGTGTTTAATCATGGCTTATAAACCAAGTAGGTGCATACTGCCACCTACTGTATCGGAGAGTGTAAATATGCAAGTGTGCCCGAGAACGGAGACCAAAAACAATGGGGAGTGGGTGGGGCGCAATTGTTCCTGGGCAAATCAATTGTGCCTAATGTGAAAACAACCCTAAAAGTAGCTGCAGTTGTATCATGCAAGCAATAAATGTGTTTAGAGTTTATGCATTTTGAAAAGGGATGAATTTGTAAAGGCTGCAATTAGGAACACTCACTTTTTCAATACTGGAATATGTTGCTTCTGGAGCGTGAAAATTTTTTTTTATTTTGTGTTAATATACCGCTGAGATACAGTACTCCATCAGAAAGCGCAAGTAGGTAAAATGTTCCCAGTAACATCTTGTATGTCCTTCATGCGTCGTGCTCCTGGGGATGTTTAGATTTGGCAGAGGTTGTGTGCTTTGTAAGTCAAGTCAAAACCGCTTCAATATGGCATCAAGCACAGCAGCTAAAAACCCATTTCATGGCCAAACGTTATGCTTCCATGCATTTCCTGTTTCACCTGCCATCTTGGTTCGTCCAGCACCCCCCCATCCAGTTGGTTTCTCCTGGTGCTCCAGCGCAGTGCTCCTAATTAGCTGCACCTGTCATCAATTAACTCTGATCTCACTCTTCTTTATTTAAATGAGGCTCAGTTCGCAATCAATTTGCTAGTGTCTCCTTAAGGCAGTGTTTTGAGCTTTCTAGCCATCTGCCTGTTTTTTTTTTATTTTTTTTTTTACCTTGCCTGTGTACTTGACCCTACCTGTTTTTGACCTGCTCTCAGCCTGCTTTCTGTTGGTAATCCTGGCTACCCAAGTTTGCATACACAGTGTATAACATTACTATCTGGATATCTGACCCTTGGACTGATCATTGTATTTTGTATTCTGCATGAGAGGTTTTGGATTTCTGGCTTTTTGCCTGTTTCCTGATTGTGCCTGTGAGCCTGACCTCTGCCTGGTTGGACCTGTTTTCAGGTTTTCAGCCTGCTGCTTGCCTGTATCCCTGTCTGCCTGTTTATACAGATATATATTTACTGGATGTCTGACCTTGGACTGTTTATTGGATTTTGGACTCTGTCTGTCTGCCTGAGGTGTTTCATAACAACCTAGCAAGCAAAGTTTGCTTTTTCTCTATCCTGCAACATCTGCACTCTAATCATCAGTTAGTTTTCTGAACTGGTTCCTGCTCTGACCCTGGCAAACCTTTCACTGTATTTTAGTGTGACAATTTGGTCAATTCGTGAACTGCTGCTTTCCACCTCCAGCCCTTAGTCCTGAGCACATCTTCAGCCCTCCCACAGCCTCTAGAGAACGTTCTCCTGTCTCCACCTGTCTAAAGACTTTATCTTCATTGTCTTGAACAGTTCATGCACTATAGAGAAGACTTTATCTGTTGTCTTGCATTTGAGTCCACTTACAGCCACGCATACTCTTGTACCATTTTGAATCATTGTTTACTTTGCCAAATTTGCAGATATGATTTGTATAAATTTAAAAGTTAGCGCACCCATTTTCACAGGAAGAAAGATCACGCATGTTAACTATATTGAATAATTCATTATGTGGGCATTATTTATTTTTGAGCGTTACAGAAATTTGAAAAGTGTACTCCTAAAAGAAAAATTATAATAAAAATAATGTGTCCATTCATCCAGTTAGTGGATGCTACTGTATATTAGTGCTGGGCAATTTTCTCGGTTAATTTGTATTAATGTTTTAACATGATTTGGGTATATACTGTACAGTGCTATGGAAGTGCTTTCCCCTTCCTGGGTTGTGCAGAACTACATTTTGTATGTACTCAGGTTATCTTTGTGTAGGGCTCATAGTGTTTACATATTAGTTCTGGGATTTAATTTTTTTTTCCCTTCAATGGTGAACTGTCCAGTTAGTGTTTTAGAGAGAAATTGTATGTTGATTAATCTAAAGCTAATACTTGTATTACAGTATAACTCAGTTAAAGGTCAGATGTTTTAACTACTTTATTCCAGACTCTACCACTTTTGTATTCTTCAAAATACAAAAATATCAGTTACATCAATATGTTTTGTTTTGCTTGAACAACCTCTTGAATTTCTTTTTTTTTTTTTTTTTTGCTGTCAACTGTACAGATACATTCCCTGACCCAAACAATGGCCCAAGATTTTTTTTTATTTGGACTGCTTTTTGCTTTGATTACTGTATATTCTGGTAGTCGATTCATGTGTGAAAATGATTCCTCATGCTCCCAGAACCAAACTTTCACAACTTGAGAGAAAGATTGGAAACGTAATCACTGTCAAAATCACCAAAAACTTGCAGTGAATCGTGATGAACCCTATTTACCGCCACCTCACAAAACCGCTGGGATATGGGTGTAAGGCTCACTTTGTCAGACTTACGAATTATCCAACTTACGAACATTGTCCTGGAACATAAGGCGAGGGCTTACTGTATGCAGCTTTACCAAGTGTTTAAATGATCTCAAGTCATGATTTTTATTTATTTAATTTTTTTCTCCCGATTTTCTCCCCTAATTTAATCGTGTCCAATTCCTCCCAGTCGCTAGGGGGCTCCTACCGCCACTCAGTCGGGAGGGCCCACGTGACGTCACCGACCATTTTTTTTCGAACTGCTTGCTCGCGCACCGTTGGGGGCGGCGTAACACACTTGGAGGAACACAATTTGATTGGCTTGTAGAGCCGTCATTAATGTGGGAGCACTGAGTACCTTTCATCCCTCCCCTCTGAGAGAGCTCGGCCAATCAGCTCTCTCTAAGCCTCCGGCTGTGAGAGGTAACAGCATCACCCGGGGTTCCAAAACAGCGATCTCCGGATGATAGGGCGAGCACTTTACCACTGCGCCACTCGGAGGCCATGATTTTTTATTTCTGACTACATTTTGTCTACAAAGTTGCAGGTTCAGCACAGTCCTTACAGGTTGTTATAATTTGTTGGACAGTTCTTAACCCAATTCAAGTCATTTCAAATCTCCTTAATTGTTTTCGGCGCTTGATGCAATTGATGCAAAAAATGATTTTACCCTTCTTAAGTGATGACTTATTTTTTGGTCAGGCAGTATATTACAATACGTACAATATAGTATATATAGTATAGTATTTTATCCAATGCTAACAATTCACCATAACCAGATTTTCCCCCTACAGATCATCATCACTAGAGGTTGGTCTGTCATAACACAATACTCGACACCTTTACAATACACAACATGCTTTGTGATATCAGTACAGTGGAAGTACTGTAGGCCGTACAGTTTAAATTTAACACAGATACTTAAGGGGAAAGTAGCTATTGAACAATTTTAAGGACTCAAAACAGTGCAAGGTTTATAACTAGCATTAAAAAAAGTTCTAAAAAGATGCGTTGGCTGTTATTCCTGACCAAAGTTTATTGTGACAAACTATCACAATAGCAATGTTATATTGTCGTACTGCCCAACACTAATCATCACACCCCGAGAGTGAGCTGTCCATCAGATTTGATGAGGGAAGTCTCAGCTGTCTGTATGATAAATGACTGTAACTGTGTGTGTTTAGGGTGTGGTTAGACTGCTTGAGGCATGGGAGAGGATATGTGCCACACAGGCGCGCACACACACTCCAGAGACAATATATGGCCATGGTGAATGATGAATTTTCATGCGTTACGACTTGGCTGGTTGTTACTCTGCATCCTGGGAGAGAACATATAATCAGCGCACACATTTTCTCTTTCTCACTCCATCTCTGTCCGTCTGTCTGTGTGTCTGTCTTATTTTCTGTCATTCTCTCATCCTTTAGCTCTGCCAAGCTCTCGTCGTATAACACATTTTTGGAAAGAAATACATAAATCAATACTAAGCAAACCTTCAACTACATCCCGATAAAACCGTCATAATTACAGCTTTGGTTACATGATAGTGACTGTCATAAGATCATTGAAATTAGTCATACCATTCTGTACCACATGACACTGCATGTGTGTATGCTTGTAAGTATAATGAGTTTCAGCAGGATTCCATCTGTTAGCTTACTGTTTAACCACATCCCATCAGGGAACACTGTTGCTGGGCTACACGTGGCGAGAAACCTCGGAGGTCCTTGTGCGACCTTGGTAAAGGACAACTGAGACAATGAGAGAACAGAGGAGGAGGAGGAGTCTGGGAACTCTTTCAGGATACTCAGGAACTCTGTCATAATTTCAAAATGTAGCAGTGTGTTAAGATGTTATTAGTCCATTGAATAATATTAAGGCTAAGAGAAACATTTTTTTTTGTTTGTTTCAAAACACATAAACCATGAAAATCCTCACAGCCTTCTCATCTGATCTATACCAACCAATCTCTCTCTCTCTCTCTCTTTTTCAGCCGGACAATCTGATGAGTTTGGTGGCTGTCATGTTGTATGATTTGCAGGACCGTAAGTTCCTCCCACGTGAGCATCCGGCCAATTGGGACAAGCAGAAGGATGTGGATGAGGTCAGGGAAGTGGAAAACTGTCTGCTCAGGTAATGGGATAATGAGGAGACATTTCACGGTCGCAGGTTCTGAGTGTTCTGAGGATGGCCAGACTGAGGTTTAAAACACTGTTCTGTCACTTAAGTGGAAAACGGATTGGAAAACGGCATACTGTGCAACTACTGTATTTCGAGCATGCGGGTGCTAGATACAGTACCAGATAATACCAGGAACTTGGTGGTGATTACAGTCACTTTGTATTGATTACAGCACCTTTGTGGTCATGACAGTCACTTTGAGGTGATGGTAGTAACGTTCTGATTATTACTGTAACTGTATGTCATGACAGCAACTTTGCAATGATGAGAGTAGTGATGAGGTAATAGTCACTTCGTGGTTGTATAAGTAGCTTTGCAGGGATGTCAGTAACTTTGTGGTGATGATAGTCATTTTATGTTGATGACAGTAACTTTGCATTGATGACATTAACTTTGCGGTAATGACTAACTTTTTGGTGATTCTGATGACCGTAGCTTTGCGATAATGTAGGGTCAGGGGTATCTCAGTGATTAAGGCATTGGACTACGGTTCGGAAGGTCTCGGGTTCAAACCCCACAACCACCAGGTTGCCACTGTTGGGCCCTTGAGAAAGACCCTTAACCCTCCACTGCTCAGATGTATAATGAGAGAAAAATGTAAGTCGCTCTGGATAAGGGTGTCTGCCAAATGCATACTGTAAATGTAATGACATGAACTTTTTGGTGATGGTGATGACAGTAACATTGGATGGTGATAGTGATGACATTAACTTGGTGGTCATGGTTATGACATTTGCTTTGCGGTTATAATGATGACCGTAACTTTGTGGTGATGGTGATGACAGTTGCTTTGCGGTGATGTCGGTAACTTTGTGGTGAAGATAGTAACTTGGTAACTTGATGGTGAAGCAACTTTGTTTTCTGTCCATATTACACTGATTATTTTTCTTTTTTTCTTCTTTTTTTTTCTTCCTTATATAATGCATGATTTGAGACAGAATGTCAGCCTCATGTCCCTTGCTTGTAAAGTTTGTTGTTATTGTGTCTCAGGTTTAAGACAAAGCTGGCGGCATCTTTGGCACGCTGCAGAATCAAACACAACCTGCTGAGCATCGACTGCATGCTGCCAGAGAGTGTCAGACAGAGGCAGGAGAGAGGGTCCAACCTGCATATCTATGCCTGGATTAATACACTGCACACCAGGCAAGCACATATGCGTACACACACACACACACACACACACACACACACACACACACACACACACACAAGAGTAAGAGAGAGCATCTGACCTGAGTCAGTTTGAAATAAATAACATTGCAAAGTCCTTTATGACATGCCGGCTTTAAGGTTAACTGGAGGAGGTGGCGGCATGAAGGCATTGTGTGTGTGTGTGAGGATGTGTAAAATAGTTTATTGTCTTGTTTTGCTGCAGGGCTTCCATTAAGGCTGTTCTCCTATGTTTAACCTCCATTCCACACTGACGCATCCTATTTCATACACATCTCTGTGTGTTTGTGTGTGTGTTTGTGTGTGTGCGCGTATATCTGGGGATCGTAGCTCATGCAAACCCTCAGGCACACTGACCATGGGCCAATAAATCGTACTGAACCACAGACAGATGCAATCAGAGCTTGTGGACACCACGCGCGCACGCACACACACGCACGCGCACACACACACACATGCGCGCACAGATATCTCTTTATTTTTTTTAAATGCATGCTTTATACTTATAAATGCTTTTCTTTTTATGTGACAAATTTGTGAATGAGCTGCAGTTCTGTAGACACGCCTTCTTGATTTACTCAACGGGAATAAAGAGGTTACTTTTCACGTTTCTGTCTACAGCTGTCTAAGGAGTGTTAATTGCATTACATGCAAAGTAAACAGAGGAAAAATATGTCACATGTGTGTGTGTCCGTGCTTGTGCGCGTGCTATTGGTTCTCGAGGCAGTTCAGATCTCTGTAGACTTCAAAGAGCAGACGATAATGTGCTACAGTACAGTACATTCGCATACAGTACAAAAGTTTGGACACAAGTTTGGATTTATTTCTACATTCTAGAAATACTGCATTTTACAACTATGAAATAACACACATGGCGTTAGGTAATTAACTAACACCAGCTACAGTCAGTATGAAGGTCATGAAGACATGAAGGTCAGCTGTTCTGAAACGATTCCTATAAGAACAGTATTGTGTCAAGTGCATTTGCAAAACCCATCAAGCTCCATGATGAAACTCTCTCGTGAAGACCTTCCCAGGAAAGCAAGACCAAAACTTACCTCTGCTGCAGAGGAGATGTTCATTTGGAGTTACGAGTCTCAGAAATCACAAATTAACAAACATCACCTCAGATTAGAGCCGTTATGAAGGATTTACAGATCGGAAGTAGAAGACACATCTCAATATCAACTGTCCAAAGCAGATTATTGCATATTTTGCATATCGCCTTCAACATTGCTTTTACAGTGTAGAAAGTATTAAAAATCAGGAATGGCAATGGAATTAGACGGTGTGTCCAAAGTATCGACTGGTAGTGTACTGTATGTATTCCTTATGTATCATGCTGATTATAGAATTGTGGTGATTTTTTTTTTTTTAATACAACAGGCCTCATTTAGCAAATCAAACAAAAATTTAATTGAACTAAACAGTTTTATAAACAATCATCACTCACTTGATCCCTGATAAAGTCCAAAACATGTCCCAATACAGCTCTGTTATATTTAAGGTGAAGTTCAAAGAGAGCTAGAAATGTGACCTACTGTACAAATGGAATTTCTTATAACTAATGTAACATATTATTCTTGTCCCGTTGATCATCAAAGACACACTGCCTTGTAGAATCTGATGTGCACTCTCGTACACTGTCATCACTTACAGTATTTAGGTGCCCATTTTCCTATATAAGCGTTTTACACAAACCTTTTCTCTGTGCAGTATGCACGAAGTGTGTGACGTGTTGAAGGCAGACGGATTCTCCCATGTGAAATCGATCGCACAGCTGGAAGGACAGGCGTTCTGCGAGGACACACACTGCCTCGACCTGCTGGTGTTTCCGTCATGTGTGAAAAGAGTGCTACACAAACTGAACCTGCTGAAAGAGTGCAGGATAATCGTGCAGGTAAATATGCACGTACACAACAAACACATGATCCAACCATAGTGTGCCCAGGCAACATGCTCATCTCTGTCTTACTCTGTTCAATAGAGATGTATTTGGGATCGTAATCACTTGACATTCCTTTGTCAAATTGACTCAAATCTTGACCATTTTTCCTGCTCTCACCACATCAACTTTAAGACTAACAGGTCCAATTGCATCCTAATAAATCTTAATACCGTATATAACAAGAAAGTCAATAAATTATTAAACTACAGTGCTATAAAAAAAAGTATTTGAAGAAAGAAAACTTGGAAGTGGTAAATTCAGGAGTGGATGGGCTACCAAATGACTCCAAGAGCACAATGAAGACTCATAAAAGAAGCCAGAACAACATCTAAAGAACCTCTCTTGCATCAGTTAAGGTCAGTGTTCATGATTCAACAATAAGCAAGAGACTGGGCGAAAAAAGTGGCGAAAGCCACTGCTGACCAAAAAGAACACGATGGCTCGTCTCACATTTGTCTTGATTGTCTCCAAGACTGTTGGGCAAATATTCTGTGGACTAATGAGATAAAAAGTTGACCTTTTGAAAGGTGTGTGTCCCATTACATCTGGCATAAAACTAACACAGCATTTCATAAAAAAAAAAGAACAGTCAAACATGGTGGTGGTGGTGGTGTGATGGTCTGGGACTGCTTTGCAACTTCAGGACCTGGACGACGCGCCATAATTGATGGAACCATGAATTCCGCGCTCTACCAGAAAATCCTGAAGGAGAATGTCCGACTGTCAATTTGTAACCACAAGCTCAAGCGCACTTGGGTTATGCAGCAGGATAATGATTCGAAACACACTTCTGAATGGCTCAAAAAATTTAAAATTAAGGTTTTGGAGTAGCCTAGTCGAAGTCCTCAAAGTGTAGATCTGATTGAGATGCTGTGGCATGATCATAAAAAGGCAGAAAACCCGCGAAAACCCTGCAATGTTGCTGAATTAAAAAATACTATGAATAAAAAAAAGTGGGTCAAAACTCCTCCACAGCGTTGTGAAAGACTCATTGCCAATTGTCACAAACGGTGGCACAACCAGTTATTAGGTTTAGGGGAAATTACTTTTTTTCACACAGGTTCAGTCTGGTTTGGACAGATTTTTTCCACTTTAATAACTAAAATCATCATTTAAAAACAGCATTTTGTGTTTACACGAGCTATTGTTTGTGTTTGCAGGATAAGTCGTGCTGCATTGCTCCGTGGGCACTGCGGCCCTTGCTGGTTCCGGACGGAGACGTAATCATGGCCGGCTCGTTCTCCGCAGCCACCGTGGCTCATACAGCCGCCATCGTCACTGCTGCACACACTGCCATGCACACGCTTCCTCACTGCAGCACACAGGCTCGCAGCAGCATGCGGGTGTTTGCGTGTGTGGAGGGGTGCTCGAGCGCTAAGAGAGATGAACTGCAGGAGGTCCTCTGCAACATGGGCTGCAGCAGTAAGTGTGTGTGTGCTTCAGATTTGAATAGGCAATGCCTTATAGACATGGTCTATAGTAACTTTAGTAAATGGTAAATACAAGATAAAGGCGGGTATGTGTTTGCTTGTGTGTGTGCACACATTTCAGACGTGAAGCTGCTACCCAAGGCTTTCCACAATCTGGACGTGTGTGACACGCGTCTGCAGAAGGTTCAGCTCGTCCTGCTGACTCCGCAGTGTTCTCTTTCTGCAGTCTCAAATCCTGTAGACTACCTGCTGCGGGAGAACGGAGGTACACACGCGCATCAGGAATCGCTTTTGATTTCATTAGATGCATTGTATCTAAAGCAGAGTCCTATATTTCTACAGCAACTCCTCATACACACTGTTCACTTTCAAAGCCAGAACATAATGCATTGTGGGTACCGAAGGTCCTAAGGTACATCGTTTGAACACTTGTGATGGGTCGTTGTGTTTTCTTCTTCAAGTACTACAGCCATACTAATATGCCAAGCAATTTTATTTATTAAACAGTGACATCATCTTTTTTATTCTTATACAGTATGGTTACTTCCAGTGTTACTTCGCAGCTATAAACAGTCATTCCCTCAAAAGCCTTTTCTTTTTCTTTCGCTTGAAGTTAATAAGACAGAAATATGATTATTTATTATTTTCCCAATAAATTGAGCTTAAAGCTTTAAACTGTCTATCTGAAACTTCAACAAACTAAACTTACAGTAGCTGCTTAGCTAAACAAAATGTTAAAGCCTCCCCTGTTCTTTTTAGATTTCTTTGCTACACCACCAGTCACAGATTTCGACACACTTTCTAATTCCATGAACCTTCCTGAGTTTTATTTCTTTCTACATCTCTTGTAAAACAATGCTGTAGGCATCCAAAAAAAATACAATAATCTCCTCTGAACAGTTGATATTGAGATGTGTCTGCTCTGTAAAGCCTTCATCACGGCTCTAACCTGAGGTGCTGTTTGTTAATTGGTGATTTCTGAGGCTGGTGACTCTAAATGATCTTCTCCTCTGCAGCAGAGGTAAGTTTTGGTCTTGGTCTTCATGAGAGCCAGTTTCATCACGGTACTTGATGGGTTTTGCAAATTCACTTTCCAAAACTGTTCTTACAAGAACTGTTCCAGAACAGCTGACCTTCATGTCATAAATTACAACTGACTGTTTTTGTTGTTACTTAAATACCTAATTGCATATGTGTTATGTCATAGTTTTAGTTTTTTTTAAATCCAATATTTTTTTTGAATGTATAAAATAAAACAGAGGTCCAAATTTTTTACTCGTACAGTACATACGTATATGTATGAACAGTTTGACAGCAAAATGAGATGTTCATTTCAGTAGTTTTCAATATAGATTTTTCTTTTTTTTTTTTTGCATATTTTAAAAGGAGCATTGCAAGTAGAAAATATTTTGTGAGTTGTTTCTTTGAGTCACAAGGGTGTTAAAAAGCACAAATTCCACAATTTTAAGTCGAAAATGTTTTGGATAGTGCGAATTCTTAGCTGATTTTACAAACAGCTATAACTCCAGTTTTGTCCCAATAGACAAATCAGCCTACGGTTATCTTTGTGGCAATGTAAATATGCAGTTTAGTATCAATAATATTGTTGGTTGAACTTTAATTAAAAAAAAATTTACTTTAATTGATTGTGTTTTAGTAGTAAATTATTCAGGCCACTTCATACAAGAAGTGTTGCACACAAAAGCTTTTTTTTTTTATTCTTAAGTTTTTTGAAGATCATGAGAGTCATTAAAAACAATACATCCCGTCATATAAGGTCTGATTTGCGATCAACCCATGTAATCGATGTCTGTGGTCTCATAAGCCTCTAAAAGAGTACAGAAATCCCAATTGGAGACTGGGAGCAGACTCGTAAGTGCTGTGGCGTCATTTCTCTGTTTTATTGTGTTTCAGAAATATTACTTCCGTAAATATTGAAGTGCATCAAATGGATCCAAACCAGTACAAACATTTTTTTTGTTATAGACAAGCATGTGTGCTTGCTCTGAGCTCATTTTGTAGTAAAACTGTTCAACTATTTATTGAATTTTCTTATTTATTATCTTTGTATTAACTCAACTGTAGGCTTGGATTGAACGGTGTCCGGTTTGGTTTTTTCAAACTTTTCAAAAAATACAAATATTGTATTAAATATTCATGTTGCACATATTTCTTTTATCTCATTTTACAGTATTATCTCACCATAAATGAGAATAACTATTCCATGTTTACTGGTAACGTCTCGCTGAACTCCATCTAAGCCTTGGCAGAGCTTCCTCTGGGAGTCAGCCATCCTCCTTGCTCTTTCATCTTTAATGAGCGGGATGCATGGGATGCTGCTTTGGAAATCATTTACCCAAAATATAGCAGCTTAGAAGACAGCTGTCCGTATTCTTTTGTAAAATTCTGCTTACTCAGGAAGCCTCCTCCCACATGAACACTAGTCGAGTGTGTGTTCATGATAACAGGGTTATGTGTTGATTATCTCTATGATATTGTATAATCAGCACATGCCTAATTACACTGTAGGTAGACAGATGTACAGTACATGTGACAATATTGTGTGTGTGTGTTTCAGACAAAGAGCTGCTGCAGGATCTGTCCCAGGGCTCTGTCTCACAGTCCAGACTGCACACACTCGTCTCACAACAGAAGCGAGACCTTCACCATGCCCTCCGCTGTAAGTGTGTGTAAGTGTGTGTGTGAGAGAGAGAGTACAATATATTTAATTAATTAGTTAACTCAAGAGAAGGAAAGTTTAATTGGAAGTTTGCATTGACCTAAAAATTGATTTGAACCTAGAACTGTAATGAAACTTTATAACCCACCAGTGATTCTCTCTCTCTCTCACACACACACACTGTGTGTGTGCGTATGTGTGTCGTGTTCTCTTGTCTTCAATTCCATTATTCTATGTTCACTTTTTGTTTGATGTGCTACTTAACAACCTCACGTGCCAAGAGAACAGGATAATCCTGAGAGTGTGTGTGTGTGTGTAAGTGCACTGCAGTGTTAATCAGAGGGTTATTGAATGTACAGGTCCCAGTGTTCTCCTACGCAGCTCGTTAAAATGCTGTTAATTAACAAGCAGGTGCTGATCAATTTCAGCCAATCAGTAAAGAGTCACGATCTACGACTGCAGATTTTGTGTGTGTAGGTGTATGTAAGTGTGTGTGTGCGCGTGCGTGCGTGTGGGTGATGGGTGAGTGTGTGTGTGTGTGTGTGTGTGTGTGTGCATACACGCCCAGGAAGACGCAGCATCAGCGGAATTTTTCTTGTGGAACGTGAACTCACACCCACACACACACACACACACACACACAAGAAGTCTAACCTCTGGCTTATCTCATGCACCCGAATAAACATTAGCTATGTTTATATGCCTTTTACAAAAGGACAAACCTTATAACTTTCACAATCTGAATGTTTATATACAGTCTGTGTGTGTTATAAATTTAATAGGTAGACATTTATATGTCTTGAGAAAATTCCTAGAGAAATTATGTATGAGCAGAAGGACGTACTGCCTTTTCTCAGCAAAATGCTAAAAACAGCTTGTTTCTATCTCAGACGATTACGAGGATATGAGTCTGTGTACTGCCTGTGATATCTGAGTGTGCGTGTGTGAGTCCAAGTGGCGTGGCACTCACTGTAGATGCCCCTCCCCCTGCACTAAAAACTCACAGGCACAGAGAATTTATCCAGCATAAACCTCCAACTTGTCTTATCAATTTTCATTTGTGTAGTTCACAAACCAAATGCAGGAGGGCACTTTTCCCAAAGTGGTTAAAAATATTCTTTAGCTACAAATCAGCCATAATGAATAATGCATTAATTCCAGCGCTTGATTACTCCTAAACAGTTTGACCAATCTACTCCATTAGTTTTTTTTTAAGCATTTGTTGTACAGTTGTGCCACAGCAAACAAATCTAATCCGTTCTGGAGGCGAGTTCTTAAGACGAGATTTCGTATTGCGAAACGCATTAATATTACCAATATTACCAATTTCCAACACCATAATCATATGTTTCAATATTACAACATTCAAAACTTTTAGAAAAGACATGTGAATAAAGTAAAATCTAAAATAAATAGACATTAAACCTCATTTAACCTCATTGCTTCTTGCACAATATGCAAAAAACCCACAAGAAATACATGAACTCACTTCGCTTGGCTTTCCGCTGACGAAAACAAGTTTTGAACAACTAGCACATGCGCAACATATAGTTCATAGCCTTCAGTTCAGCTCGGTTTCGGTCGCTCGTATGTCGAAAATGCTTTATATGGCAAATTTCTTGCAAAATTTCAGTTCTTAAAGCGAAAATTCTTAAAGTGGGGCTTTCGTATGCCAAGGTACCACTGTATAGGTATTTTGGGGAAAGGTCCAAAGATGAGCCTAGATTTGTGCAAGAGTGGAAACAGAAGTAGTTTGGTGGGGAATAATTCTGTGTCCTCTTCTCATTTCTGAGCCAATTCTGGGTCACCTTTAAAGGGGTTAATTATTTTTGATCAGCACAATGTTTGTCAACATATTAGTTTTGCAAAACAATGCCCCCCCCCCCCGTGCTTGGTGGGTTTCCTCCCACAGTCCAAAGACATCCAGATTAGACTAATTGGTGTTCCCAAATTGCCGTGTGTGTGTTTGTGCCATGCGATGAATTGGCCTGTCCAGGATGTACCCCGCCTTGTGCCCTAACTCTCCTGGGATAGGCTTGAATGGTAGACAGAGGCAGACCTGCCAGGAGTGAGTTGCAATAGTCCAGTCTTGAAATAACAAAGGATCTTTTAAAAATTATGGTATACTTCTGTCTGTAGTTACATGTAACATTGTCAAACACATATACAACCTTAAAAATGCTGAGTAAAAGGCTTGGTCTGGTGCTAGTGAACTGAGACCTCAAGATTTAGTTTGTATCGAAGGCTGTCAGTGGCCTCTCACTGAATCTTTGCTTCAGGGACTTATCTGTGGACAGATAAATCAATGAGTCAAGGAAATTCTGCTGGCTTTGCAAAGAAACAAATCCTTACCCATTGTCCAATCTTATGCAATTGATGAGTTTTCTGGACAATAGTCCCAAAATTGTAAAGATGAGCCTAAAACAGTGGTAGAAATAAAGGAGTCCTCTAGTGTTTGGCAAATCATCCACACAGCAGAGCACAAGCATATACAGCATATACAGAGCGGCCCAAAATTCTGGATCAATAGGCAATTGTGCTACCCTAAGGCTACAAAAATAACAATAGATGATCGTCACAATTTATTTTCCCTTTCTTTGTGGTAATCTATCGGAATTGGCCCCTAAATAATCTTTGCAGTAAACATTATAAAATGTTCAAAGGTCTTGTATTCAGCCCATACACACGTGCTGCGAAGTCAGTGGCTCATCAATTTTAGCATTTGTATATATACTGTATACAGTAAATACACTTTTAGATGTTGTACAAACCTGGGGTTGTGATCTCACCGCTCTCTTATTGTTGCACCTAGTGGTCAATAATGGGAACTGCAACAGCATTAAAAGAATCGGAAAAGCTGACAATTTGAAATAGGAGGACTAAAGATAACTATGTAATTACCAGAGGTGGAAAGTAATGAATTACATTTACTCGCATTACTGTAATTGAGTAGATTTTTTGTGTACTTCTACT
>JAQQZT010000008.1:21472361-21493485 GCA_030068275.1 Clarias platycephalus | reverse complement strand
AAAGAAGGACTATGCAATTCATCTGATCACTCTTCATAACATTCTGGAGTATATGCAAATTGCTATTATAAAAACTTTTTCTCAAAACTTTTGGCCACGACTGTATATACTGTATATACATGTAGCGGCAAAAGTATTACTGTACCTCTGTCTCTTCCTTTGTTTCTTCTCAATTACCAAATTATGTTCTATTTTTGTATCATAATTATTATTAATATCTGTTTTATTCTTTAGGCTAAAACCATATACAAAAGGGCCCAAAAAATGTATATCTTTTGACGATCACATGACCACATCAACGATGGTGCGACTCCTGACAACTTTAGAGGAAATGTACTGTAATACTACACATCGCTGCCATCCTTCAATTTGAAGTTTAAAAAAGGGCATAGATAACAACTGTTGAAGTGTGTATGAAGTTTTTTGGGTCCCTTTGTATTATTTTGCTAAAAGCTGAACAAAACCTTTAACACATCTGTTATGATTACAAGATTACCTCATGAACAAGGCAAATTGACACTGATGCCAACACTTCTCAGATTTTGTTCGTGTCGACTTTTCCCAGTCTTTTGCTGGTAATTTTGGTGAAAGCCGTAAAATCGGTTACATTAAGTAACTTTGCCTTTCTATAATACTGAAACATAATGTATAATGTTTTTGTTGGAATACAAGACTTTAAACAATTACCACAGGATCATTTTAAGTTGTTTGGGCTAAAACCCACATACAGTACTGTATATTATTTTGCTGAAAGCAGAATTAAACCTTTAACACATCTGCATGTTTCTGAAATGCCTTTATTAGCACAGGGACGATATGGACATCAATATGGTGAATGAGGGACACAGGAGAGTTACACTTTGCTTACCAGAATTTTAAAGATAACTGTTTTTTTTTTTTTTCCTTTTTTTTTTTTTTTTTTTCATGTCAACAAAGTGAAAGTCAAGCGTTAATTGGCTGTTTATGCCTCCTACACCGGGCCAATGCAAACTTCAGTTCTTTCCTTCTCCAGTTGTTTCAGTTCTCATTTTGCATCAGTGATCAAAATGGATTGGATTTTATAATAGTACTAAAACATATTTTTAAACAAACAAACAAACAAAAAAGAGAACAGGGAGTGAGTTATACAGTAGGCTGTATAAGAATATTTTTTAAATTTCTTAGCGTCATTTTAAAACAGCTGGACATGCCACACCCAGAAGTCGCTATACGCCTGTATAAAATAAACCTTAAACTGTTTTTTTTTTTTTAAACAGTAAAATAACATTTATAATCTTTACATTAGCTTATCTTGCTCATTGTTGCGTCGCTTAGTTGTTAGGTGTACAGTAATAGTTACACACAAGTTCATAGAGGTATGTTACTTTTACACTAATGTCACATTGAAGGTTATTGGAAAGGATGTACTGGAAGAAGCATTAATGTGGAATTAAAACTCGGAATTGTGGAAATTTCTGGAATTTCTGACTATGTGAAATAATTCATGTGTTCGTCAAAGAATTAAACTAAACCACATCACCAATAGTGCAGTGCAAGGTGAAAACTGTAGTGGAGTAGGTTAATGGTATTAAGCAAATTTCTTGCTCTCAGAGCGATCAGTGTGACCGTTTGTCAGGTCGTCGTCTCGTAATTACTGCAATTCAGACACGCACCGATTCAGATCAGAAGTGTAACAAAACAATATCGCACTACAGCAGCACTAACGGGACAAACACTGCACTAGACTTCACCAGTAGGGGGCTCTGAAAGAACAGCAGTGTACGAGACGTATCATTAAAAAAAAAAAAATCTTAAAAATAAAAAAATGATCACATGCTACATGAATGCAACATAAGAGGGGATTTTATCAGTTGTTTAGACAAGAATGGATCCGAGACCTGGAGCAACGTATCGCCCCGAAAAACAGAACGTTTCACTCGTGTGCAGAGGGTTCTCCGACTAAACCTGGCAGATTCACCATTTCACCATTCCACCAGGTTATGTTCATGTATTTTCAACCTGATAGTAGGAATAGGTTTTTTTTTTATCGAGACTCGCACCAAGATGTAGTCGGGCAGAACAGCCGAGATGGTGAAATGGCACGCTACAATGGCGGAAAAGGTTGACTCGATTATGACGGACATGAAAATAAGTCTTCACTGACATGATGGTGACCGAGTAATCACCAGCTCAAACACATCGTGATTGAGTGTCTGTTGCCTTAAAAATGAGTGTAATTGTGTATTTTTGTCCGAGGCATGCTTCAGGGAGCGCCTAGAGACGGACAAAGTTCAAAGAGCTACAGGTGCAGCTTCACCCATGGAGTCTCTTCCTTTTCACTTCCTGTTTTTTTTTTTTCTTTCTTTTAAATATCATTTGTTTCTCCTTGGCTGTACAGAGTTTGACGTTTTTATTTACATGTCCTGCCGGCGATCGTAGCCCAGCTGCACCGTCATTGGTGGGGCAGCTCAGGGGTGGGCTTCTTTTTCAGAGTGTCAATGATGGACTGGACGCCGCGCTTCACGCTGGTAGTTACGCGGCGAGTCACGGAGTCAGAAGATGATGGAGAGGAACAGGTCGAGGATTTCTGAGAGACCAGGCATTTCTGATAGCGCAGCTGAAAAGAAAAAGAGGGAGCAGAAGGAAAGAATTGAGAGACAGATAGAGAAAGAGAGGTAGATTCAGATGGAAAGGTTAGTATTGTTGCTCCAGCTCAGCAAACATCACTTTTGACATGTCATAAGTTTTAGCACCCTGTCGCACATAATATGGACGAAGGTATTTGGCCAAACCTGTTAATTATTGAATTCAGGTGTTTCAATCACGCCCCTTATCCCCATTGAAGGGCAATATTAATGCTTCAGCAGACCAAGACACCTTGGACAATGCAATGCTGCCATCTTAGTGGCAACAGTTTGGGGAAGGCACGTTTCTATTCCAACATGACAGTGCCCCAGTGCACAAAGCAACGACTATAGAGACATGGTGTGATGAGAAGAACCTGACTGACCTGCACAGAGCCCTGACCTCAACCCCATTGAGCACCTTTGGGATGAACTGGAACGAAGATTGCGAGCCAGACCTTCTCGTCCAACATCAGCGCCTGACCTCATAAATGCTCTACAGAACGAACGGGCACAAATTCCCACAGAAACACTTCAAAATCTTGTGGTCAGCAGCCTAAGAAGTGAGGAAGCTGTTATAGCTGCAAAAGGAGGACCAACTCCATACTGTAGTACCTGTATTTAGATACAATGTCATTGCAGGTTTGGCCAAATCGTTTTGTCCTATTAGTTTCATTAAATGCCGTAATCCATCATTGAATTCAGGAAGCTCAAGACAAAATACGTTTTGACATATGCAAATGATTCCCGAACATCATGGAGTTTCCCTGTGATTAACATGTATCCTAGTGTGAGCGTGTGATGGCCGGGATGTTTCAGTACGCCGCATCATGTGGGTGTGCGAGGCGTACCATGCAGGCAGACTGCACGGCTTCGGACACGCTCCCTGCATTGGGCTCACACCAGAACACGTGACACTGGAAATGCTGGTTGCCCGTGTCCATGATGAAGGCGAACGTGTGCACGTCACGGCCGACGCCCATAAACGACAGGAAACGCACGCGGCATTCCACCAGCACTTCCTCTTCCTCCTCCTATGCAGCCCATACACACAGACACATACATACACACGGAGGTCAAGTACTGTGTGAATTTCACGCTTTCTCTTTCTTGTCTTTTTGTTATTTCTGTCTCTCACAGCTAAGGATCAGAAACAGCAAGAAAGGCAATCAGCATTTATCCAGCTTGTCCACTTCTCTCACGCACGCGCACACACAAACACACACACACACATTAGGATAATGTGTGCTGATGACAAAATTGACCTTCTCTTTGACAACGCTGACTGTGGCGTCTTCCACGTTCAGCAGCACTGCAGTCCAGTCCTCCTTCCCCGTGGACGACAGCAGACTGTCAATGGCTCCGTTTATAATGTCCATCCCTGAGAGACAGAGAGAGAGAGAGAATGTAAAATATGTTTGTGCACGTGCAATTGTGTGTGTGTTTGTGTCTGTGTTACCTATGGGACGAGACACAGAGGTCACTCCCAGGTAGAGAACATGGAAATTCTGCTGCAGTTCGGTCTTTGGTGTGGGAAAGTCTACTGAGAGAAAACACACATGCAGCTGAGACAATTTCCAGAGCTACTGAAAGATGGACAAAATAAAGACATGTCAAAGGAACACTTTTTTTTTCAATAGCAACAAAATGTCTCATTGTCTATACCCCTTTATCTTGTATTCAGGGTCGTGAGGGGCCTGGAACCTATGCCAGGAGACTTAGGGCATGAGGCGGGGTACTGTACACCCTGGACAGGGTGTCAATCCATCACCGGGCACACACATACACACACTTACACACTACAGGCAATTTGGGAACGCCAATTAGCCTAATCTGCATTTCTTTGGACTGTGGGAGGAAACCAGAGAACCTGGAGGAAACCCAGGGAGAACATACAGAGGCAGGCATCGAACCTGGACCCTGGTGGTGCAAGGCGACAGTGCCAACCACTACACCACAATGTCGCCTAACAAGAAAAATGATAAAAGAAAAAAAAGAAAAAAAAAAATGAATCGGAGTGAAGTGAAGAAAAAAGAAGGAATAATCGCATGAGATAAAACTGATTGAAGTAAAATGTACAGTGCAAGGAGGAAATGCTGGAAAAAGGAACAAAGAAAGAATGATAGAAAGTGGTTTAAAAGAATGTAAAAAAAAAGAAAGAAACATGAAGAAAGGAAGAACAAAACAGGGTGAACAGAAAGTAAGAAAGAAAGACCAAAAAAGAAAAAGAATGAACAAATCTAAGAAAGGGAAAAAAAAAAGGTAAGAATGAAACATCATGGGAATTAAAAATAACAAAATGAAGATCAGTTATAAGGAAGAAAAAAGATCAAAAGATAAATGAAAAACGTAAGGAAAGAATGAAAGAGAAACCGAAAATGACAGAGGTTTAGAGTAAAGTTTTGTAGCTAATTTCCCCCACAGCTGCGCACTTTTAGATGTACACACGTCACTGCTTAGTAAATCTCTCGGGTCACGGCGTGTCGTTACCTTGTAGCGGTACGTCGGTGCTGGACAGAGACGAGCCGCTCGCTGTTTTACTGTTCTTCTTCTCCGCCATAATCTGAATGAATACGGTGCACAAGTCTAAGATTACCTCTAAAAAAAAGCACTTCATACAGTATAAGTCCACACACACTTGGGGCATCGGTCTCAACGCAAACGCCATTTAAATGTAAATTAACCACATCACTGCAGTTCATACCATCTTTTTTTTTTTTTTTACAGCTCGAAACGTAAAATATTTTACAGCTTTACCTCTGAATCTCATACTGGAGACTTTCATAAAATTAATCTCCTTACAAAAAAACTAACCATACAGTACTCCCGTACAAGTCCCGATAACACGTAGAAATGAGAAACCTCCCTTTACTCTAGGAGAACCATAATTCATAACTCCCCCTACGGGAAGCTTATCAGGCTTTGTCAGGATACAGTGCCTCACCTTGGAGCAGATCTTGTTCAGGCTGGCAGCAATGGTGTCTGCAGGACTTTCACACCGGAACACGTGACATTTCAGCACGTGCGTGTTTTTATCCCGAGCCACGTATGCGAAATCCCTAAAAACAAAACAAGACAGACGATAAAACGTTCAGATCGGTCCAGGTCCGCTGATGTCTAAAGGCAGCATTGATTAAGCACAATGCAATAAATAAAAAGGGCTGATTGTCGGTAACAAAGTGCAAGGACAACATTTGTGTTGCTTTAGTGCACAGAAACAAAGCAGCACATGTTCATGTGTCATGTGTAGATCCAAGCTGAAACTTCATAGAGACAGAGGAATTATTGTGTTTCTTACTTTCATACTGAAGGGGGTGAAAAAAAAAAAAAAAAAAAAGAGCTGCAAAAGAATGTTCAAATCTTGCGCATCAAAGCTCTAAAAATAACCACAAACACAGATGTGAAATCAGGATACGAAGTGGACTGGGTGCACTCAGGGATTACACACACACCACTACCTTAGAAACACTGCATATCTTTTTTAGTTTATTCTCTCTGTACACCAAACACAACGTCCACATCCACCACAATGTTCTTAACTACAGTGTTCAATCTTAAGAGTGATCTAGCTCCTTCCTGAAGCTGTATACCAAATTGTGGTTGGTGAGATCCCATGCAATTTAATGTTTACCAGAAATTTTTTTATAAAACACCACTATACTAGACAAATTGTGGCAGTGGGTGAGAAGCTTAAATTTCATGTGCGAAGTTGTTAGGAAGCAGAATTAAGTTGTGTAACACTAGTCACTGAAATGTCAGAAATCATTTTAACCAACGCTGCTTCGGGATCATTCTCCCTCTCTACAACAGGATTGACCGATATTGCCTTCTGTAGCAGAATGGCCGGTCAATCCTGCCCTTTCCTCTATAGAAGAGTTTGATCTCATTACCTCGCCCTACTACAGAGGTTTCGACTAGTTCCTACCCACCCTGCACAAAATTTCATCCATCTCCCACAGATGTTTTAACCAGTCCTGCCCTCGCCTGTGAAAGGTTTGCTTCTGTCTTGCCCTTTCCCACAGAAGGTTCAACCAAGCCTGTACTTTCATGCCTAAAGTTTAACTAACCCTACACTCTTCTGCTAAAGGTTTAACTAACTCTTCCCTTTTCTGCTAAACGTTGCACCAATTTTGCCTTGGACCTACTAATTTTGGTCCAAGGTTGACCAATCTTACCCTCTCCTACAGAGGCTCTAACCAGTCCTTCCCTTTTTCTCCCGGGGTTCTGACCATTCCTGCCGTTTCCCAAAGAGGTTCTGACCAACTCTACCCTCGCATACAGAGATTCTGACCAATCCCTCCCTCTCCTACAGAGGTCCTGTCCAATCGTACTGTACCCTCTCGTACAGATTTTCTGACCAGTCTTACCCTCTCCTACTACAGAGGATTTGCCCAATCATACACTCTCTTGGTCTAATCCTGCTCATTCTTCCTGAATGGTTAACAAATCCTTCTCTCTTCTGTAGAGGTTGTGACTTCTGCACTTTTCTGCTGCGCATTTGACCAAGCTTGTCTAATCCTGCCCAAAGTTTATCCAATCTCACTCTCCCCCACAGACATTTTGACCAACCTTGCCCTCTCCTACAGAGGTCCTGACCAATCGTACCCTCTAATACAGAGTTTCTGGCTAGTCCTGACCTCTCCAACATAGGCGCTGACCAGTCCTGCCCTCTCCAACATAGGCGCTGACCAGTCCTGCCCTCTCCAACATAGGCGCTGACCAGTCCTGCCCTCTCCTACAGAGGTTTTGCCCAATCATACACTTTTACTGAATACTGGTATAATCATCCCCACTACTGCTGAATGTTTGACCAATCCTTTTCTTCGTTTTGATCAATTCTGCACTTTTCTGCTGATCATTTCAACAAGCATGTCTAATCCTGCTCAAAGTTTAACCAATCCTGCCGTCATCTACAGACATACTGACTAAACTTGCCCTCTCCTACAGAGGTTCTGAACAGTCCTGCTCTTTCTTACAGAGGTTGTAATCCTGCCCTCTCCTTCAGAGACTGAGACCAATCCTGCTCTCTCCTACAAAGGCTCTGACCAGCCCTGCCCTCTCCTAAAGAGGATCTGAACAATCCTGCTCTCCTACAGAGTATTTGAGCAATCCTGCCCACTCATGCAGAGATTTTGAGCAATCCTGAACTTTTTCTGAAACTCCTGCTGAAAGTTTGACCAAGTCTGCCCACTCCTACTTAAAGTTTGATTACCCTGCATTCCCCTGCTGAATGTTTAACAAAGCCTGCACTCACCTGCTGAATTTTAACCAATCCGGGACTCTCCTGCTGAATGTTTAAACAATCCCACCCACTTTCCACCTTTTGACCAATCATTCCTACTCCTGATAATTTTTAACTAAGCCTGCCCACTCCTCCTAAAAAATATGCAACCCTGCCCACTCATGTAGAGGTTTTTTTGAACCCCACTTTCTTTCTCAGAAAGTTTGACAAATCCTGCCCTCTCCAGGAGACGTTCATGGAACCAACCCCAACTCTTCCACTTAAAGTTTGAGTCCCCAACCCCGCCAGTCCTGCTGCATTCCTCTAGTTTACACAATGGTTCACTATGACACTTTATGGTAATTACATACAATACACTATATTGCCAAAAGTATTCATTCGTCTGCCTTCAAATGCATATGAACTTGAGTAACATCCAATTCTTTATCCATAGGGTTTAATACGATGTTGGCCCACCCTTTGCAGCTATAACAGTTTCAACTCCTCTGGGAAGGCTTTCCCCAAGGTGTAGGAGAGTGTTTATGGGAATTTGGACCATTCTTTCAGAAGCGCATTTGTGAGGTCAGATACTGATGTTGCCCTGGCTTGCAGTCTCCGCTCTAATTTATCCCAGAGGTGCTCTATCAGGTTGAGGTTAGGAATCCGGCCAGTCAAGTTCTTCCACACCAAACTCGCTCAACCATGCCTATTTGGACCTTTCTTTGTGCACTTGTTTTTCAGGAGTTGGACTCGGCTCCTTGCTTCCAGTGAAAGGAACCCATAATGCTTCAGCATACCAAGACATTTTGGCCAATTTCCTGCTCCCAGCTTTGTGGGAACAGTTTGGGGATGGCCCCTTCCTGTTCCAACATCATTGTGCACAAAGCAAAGACATGGCTGAGCGAGTTTGGTGTGAACTTGACTGGCCTGGACAGAGTCCTGACCTCAACCTGATAGAACACCTTTGGGATGAATTAGAGTTGGACTGCGAGCCAGACCTTCTTGTCCAACATCAGTGTCTTACCTCACAAATGCGCTTCTGGAAGAATGGTCGAAAATTCCCACACACTCCTTAACCTTGTGGAAAGCCTTCCCAGAAGAGTTGAAGCTGTTATAATTGCAGAGGGTGGGCCAACATCATACTATTAAAAATTGGATGTTACTTAAGTTCATATGCATGTGAAGGTAGGCGAGCGAATACTTTCGCCAATATAGTGTATTCTGTTAATTTGGTTTTATATTTTTCTTGGCCATGACATTAGCCATAATACTAGTTAGCACTGATGGCAGAATCGTGAATACACTGTCCTAAATGAATTTAGAAATATTCCTCTGTTTATATGGGTGACAGTAAATGTAAGCAAAATGGAGCAAAATTTCCAGATGAATAGACATTCAAACATGAATAAGAAAATAAGTGATCAATTATTTACACAGTAAAATAAAATATGCATGGAGCGAGCGTGTAATGAAGCACTTGTGATGCCAAAGGCTGTTACAAGAAATCTAGATATAAAAGCAACTTTGAGACTTCCAGAAATTTATCAAGAAGGAGAACATTTTAAGCAAGCAAATATGGGAAAACATGACATAGTGTGATTTAAAAAAAATCAATCAGCCAGCGCTTATTTGCACGATAAACTATCACCATGATACTCTGTGTATTTATGATAAACTATGCGGAAGACATAGAAACGACCATAATGCACCTATAAGGCGCCCAAATCCTTAAGAAACACACGGTCTGAAGTTGGACGTTGGATATTTGTGGTCACATGACCTGGAGGTTAGTGAAATAAAATACATATTTAAAATACATAAATATGTAATAATTATATATTAATTATTACTCATTTATAAGAAGTAATTCTATATTACTTATTCACAAGTACAGCGGAACCTTGGATTACGAGCATAATCTGATGCTTGGCATCAAAACAAGAAGCGCACAAGATGCATGCCACATTATTGAAAAATGTTGCTTGTCTTGCGGAATGCTCACAAACCGGGTTACTCGCAATCCAAGGTTCCACTGTAATAATAAATAATACATAATTATTACTTATTATTAATAAATATTGCAGGAAGTTTAAAACCAGTTTGTCTCATGTGTTCTGAAACCATGGTGCTAATGAAAAGCAGTCATCTGGAACGCCACTATGAGATGAAACACGGGTCGTTAGAGCAAACACATCCGCAGCATGTGGGCGATGAGGGTGTGTAAAATACCCGAACTGAGAGCCCAGTGTTATGTGCTAAAATCAAAGCAATGCGAGTTTTGCTGTATTGAAAGACAGGCAATAATAATATCACTGATTGCATTAAAGCTAATCATCTTATTTTTAGCTTTAACATTTTAACTTTCTCTAAAAACTTTTTACCCATCAACAATGGGTACTAACACTAGTTTATTATAGAATGATCCTTCAGTTGATCCCTGACCAGCATCTTCTGTTGAGCCGTTTACAGCTTGTCAAGTAGCCGAGAAACCACTGAGCCCTCCATCTTATAAAATCGCTTGCATTGGCGACTCCTTCTATAAATGTTTAAACTGATTCATAACCGTGCTGTAGCTTGAGAGGAAATCAATAGTACAAGAACAGAAGGGCTACTGTTTAACTAAATGTGAGTTTAAGCAAAGCTGCTGATTGGTCAGCTGCTATAATTAAATCGTGAACATCATAGCCGAAAATATTGAGGAGTGGCACGTGTTTTGGCAAGTTTCTTCAAAACAAAAGTCTCTAGGGCACACACAGTAATTCAGCGGCAACACTGAGCCAAACCAAACACTTCAAACTCAGTAGACTTCAAAGCACACGCTGAATTATGGGATATCCGGAGGGAGAGAAATCTAACCTAAATTCACCGCAGGAACAAGAAATGCATGCATCTTGTACACGGTACAAAGTGCGTGTATGTGCAGGATGACTGACACCTCCTGCAGTAGCACCTACCCTGGAGCAATGCAGGCTGGGAACCTCGGTCCAGGTAGAGGCGGAGAAACGCAAGAGGCTATTATTATACTTGGTGTGTGTATTTGTGTGAAGACCTTGGCTTTATCGCTGCAGCCTCCTGCTGTATTTATGACTCTATTACCCGTCACGTCTCTTCTTAATTGTACAGACAAATTTAAAGTCAATAGTCCGGTGTGCGTCTGAGATTTACGAGACTTTGGGCTGCGAACAAGCGCATCTTCTTGTTTCGCAAAGTTGTGTATGCTCGAGCTTGTGTGTGAGAGCGAGTGAAATCTGAGAGAGGAAGAGTTGTGTGTGGGCGTGTGTGTGTAAGTTGAGATCTCATCTGTTTACGTTCCATTACTGCACTTCCAGAGGGACATACTCTCATTATACAGCTACACACCTCGAAGACACACACAGAACACACACACACACACTCAACACATGCACACTACATTACTCAATAAAGATCCTATTGAGATGCATTACATTACATGAACTGTGTAGCCACTCATGTGTAGCCAGAGGATCTAATTAGAGGAAAAGAAGGAAGAAAGTCTGTGGAGTTCTGTAAAAAGTGTATGAGAACGTAGATCACACACGTAGAATCCTGATAACAAAAATTCTTACCATTTATGTATGTAAAGAATAAAACGCAGAACAGCGGCTATGGGAAAATAATCCATAACAAGGTGATGTAATTGTTACCACTGCGACGTTTCCTTTACATCCAAAAAATGTATAATTCTTTAATTAATAAATAATTGTGTCTTTTTTTATATTGCTACATTTACATTTAATATTCTGAAATGTCTGTGAAATAAGCTCTTGTTATCTCTCTGGTTGTAGCATCTGAACAAGACTGCAAAGTCGAGTGGAAGTGAAAGGACAGGAGAGCAGTGAGAAGCAAACAGAGGAGAAGTAGAGGTCAATAAGATAAAAGAGGAAAATGAAAAAATGATATGGAGTTGGGAAGAAGAGGTGAGTGAAAGAACAGGTAAGGAAGATATGTCGAGGAGGAGAAAAAAACAAGAAAAGAGATAAGCAATGAGAAGAGAGATGGATTTACATACCAATAAAAGAATGGTAATGGCGGAAGAAAAAAATAAATATATATATATACTGGGAAATGAGAAAAGCATAAGGAGGAAGAGAGGAAAAGGACATGATGAAGAGGCAAGCCAAGAGAGGAAGAGGAAAGGAAATGAGTGAAATTGTAAGGATGAAGAACAGAGGGAGACTGGATGAGGGGGGGAGGAAATTGAGAGGAAGATTAATGAAGAGGAAAAGAGGGGGGTATTGAAGAGAGGTCGAGAAAGAAAGGAGTGACGTTTGAGATGAAGAAGGCGAGAAAAAAGGAATACAAGGAGAATATCAAGTGACTTAGGGTGTAAAAGATTAAGCATGGTTTTTTTTTCTTCGTTTGGTGTATAGCGCGTGCGTGCGTGCGTGCGTGTGTGCGTGCGTGCGTGGTGTGTGTGCCTGGACTTCAATCAGACAGGCCTGCTAATCAATCCGCGAGTTCCGTTTGTTGAAGCGAGTTCGCCACCGCATCAATCATCATCTGCATCCATTTACCCTCTTCATTCATTTGTTTCACTTGGTGTGTTCTGCTCACTTGTCTGCAGAAATGAAAAAGGACACCGTGCCTCGGACCGAAACTGCAGACACTACAAACGCAAACGCAAACATTTGTCATTGCTACATAAATTATGTAATAATGTTCTGTATAAAAATAAATAATTGCAGCTTCTCTTTCCACTGCGACACTCAGTAATGAACAGAGCGGAATACACTAAACTGTATGAAATAGAGAGAGAGAGAGAGAGAGAGAGAGAGAGAGAGAGACAGAGAGAGAAAGAAAAGACTTGCATATGAATAATCAAGCTAGAGAAAAGGAAAGAGTAGAAGGAAGAGAAGATAGATAGATAGATAGATAGATAGATAGATAGATAGATAGATAGATAGATAGATAGATAGATAGATAGATAGATGGGATTCAAAGGCAAAGATGAGGAAAGGAAATAATGAGGAAGATGAGTGGAGGAAGCAATAGTGGAGAAAGAAACATACAAGGACATGAAGAGGAAAATGGGATGAAAAGAGGAAAAAACGCAGAAAATGTAGCTGATAAGGAAGAAAGAAAAAAGTAAAGTAAATGAAAGAGGAGAGGGAATAACAGGTAAGGTAAGGACATGCAGAGGATTATGAGGGGATTCAAAAGGAAAAGAATAGCATAGGAAAGAAAGAAAGAAAGAAAGAAAGAAAGAAAGAAAGAAAGAAAGAAAGAAAGAAAGAAAGAAAGAAAGAAAGAAAGTCAATGATGGGAGGGAGGGAAAAGAAATACTTGAGGAAGAGGAGAAGAAGAGGATTAAAGAGAAAGAGGCAGGGATGAGGGAAGAGAGATTAGGGAATAGGTGTGAGAAGAAAGGGAAGGAGAAAAGAAAAGAAGGAAAAAGAAAAAGTGAGACAAAGAAAACACGAGGTAAAGGAATAAAGAAAAGGCAGATTATAGAAGGATTTTTTTTTTTGTGCATGCAGAATCGAGACACAACACCGATGCTGCAGACACAAACACAAAGAAGGGGTGGAGCATGGTTTTATGCTTTGGTGTGGAACAAATGCTTCCCGAATGTAGGAACGGCTTATAGTTTTGACCTTGTTGGGACATGTGGCTGGTCCTCGCAAGGAAAACTGTAGCTTTTAGTTGTTTAAAAAGAAGCAAAATATGTCTATTCATTTACTAAAGGTACGGTTAGGGTTAGGTACGGGCACTGCAGCAATAATTATATGAGCTGAAGGTCCTCAGAAGGAGAGTAAGCCACATACACATATGTGTGTGCGTGTATGTGTGCGAGAGAGAATATTTGTCATGGTTGGTGACCATTAGGCTAATATCGCAGCTTAATTACCCATTAACATTGTAAGGTTGTTTACATGACACACTCATCTGCTCTCCTGTCATCGCCACTCATGTCCCTGACTGTAAATCAGCCTGGACCTCATTACCCATGAGCACCTGTTCAGCACGTTCACATTACATTCCCTATAAACTCTTCCTTGACCTGAATGGTCACAGGCAAGGTCATGAAGATTGTACTAAAACGTGCAGCAGATCTCAGGGAAACTGATGCATGTGCATGATGCCTTGTGAAATTGAATGGTTACTTTTAAGAAGTCAGAACAGAAAGAGGGAACAAGAAGAGGATAAAAAGAGAAAACAGAGCAGTGGGTTAGTGATGGACATACAAATGCAAATTAATTATGGAGAACCAGGGATGGCTAGTATCGTTTTGAAGTTGGAAGTTAACATACACCTTAGGCAAATGGAATTCAACTCCGTTTTTTACAATTCCTGATATTTAATCCTAATAAACATCCTGTCTTAGGTCAGTTAGAATGTCAGAATAATAGTGATTAAATTATGACAATTATGATTAAATCTTTTTTCATCACATTTCCAGTGGGTTAGAAGTTACATACGCTTAGTATTTGCGGCTTCACTATATTCCTCATGATCCCTTCTATTTGGTGAAGTGCACCAGTTCCTCCTGGAGCAAAGCAACATGATGCTGCCACCCCCATGCTTCATGGTTGGGATGGTGTTCTTCAGATTGCCAGCTCTCCGGACTACATTGGTCATTATAGCCAAACAATTCAATTTGTCTTTCATCAGACCAGAGGACATTTGTCGAAGAAACTAAGATTTGTCTCCATGTGCAGGTTGTGGTTTAGGAGCAGTGGATTCACCCTTGATGAGCAGCCTTACAAGGTTACGTCGATATCTGTCTCGTTTTACTGTGCATATACAGGTAGCTACTTTTGTACCCGTTTCCTGCATTTCCTTCACAAGATTCTTTGCTGTTGTTCTGGGAATTATTTGTTACTTTTTCGACCCAAAGTATACTAGAAGACAGAATGCTGAGTGGTATAAGGAATGAAGCGAGGACATAAGTTCTGAAAATTTCAAATGTGTTTAAAAGCCACAACAGAATATTAGTAAACTTCTGACCCACAGGAATTGTGATATAGTGAATTATAAGTATCAATCTGTAAATAAATAATAAATCTGCAAAATTACTTGTGACATGCATAAAGTAGATGTCCTAACTTGTTAAATCTATAGTTTGTTAACATGAAATTTTAAGCACTGTAGAGTGCTTTAAAAATTTGCTTCGATGATTTTAACATACAGTAAGTGTATGTAAACTTCTGACTTCAACTGTTAGATGTCCACAAATACATAAACTTTTATTAATTCATTGTGAGAAAATTCTAATATTACATTCAAGTACAGTATATAGACAGACATTTTGTGTCAAAATATTTATTGTTCGATGTGTGTGTAGCTACAGTAACGTTAGCTCATGATTGTCTTGTTAAGCAAAGAGATGTGTGAAGAAATATTTTGATTGTGACAAGCATCTCAAGCTGATTTAATCAATTTCGGTTTGTGCGATTCTCAAGTTTCCAAATTTGATCGATTAAAAAAAAAAGAAGCATGCATTTATGTTGTTTTCTTGGCAAACATCACGGCAGGTGTTACAGAGCACCCTCCAGGGCAGCATCCTCAACATTTATTTTTATCACTGCAGCAAATTAAGCCACAATGAATATAACTGGCAAGAGGATAAACCAGAAGCCTACTCCTACATGCCTAGAACAAAGTAGCTTCATATATCAATGGGTTTTCTAAGAAAAGGACAACTTGCACAGAAACAACCATCAAATTTTCCTCTAAAAAAAAAAAAAAAAAAAAAAAGGAAAATCACATTAAATTCTTCGCTCGTAATTTGCACCCACCGTGAAGTGTAGTTCTTGCTCACGTTTTCTGGCTCTGGGGTACAAATTTTACTCCAAGTTCAGTTTAAACTTCTGTACACTGAGAGTATATAGTATGTCAGCACTACTCTGGGTCATTCATGAATGATTCGTTCCTTTTGAATGAGTCTTTAACGTTACTCAAAAGAACGAATATTCCCAGAGAGTGATTTGTTCATTTTCTACTGGGAGGGCATGCGCAAAGCATCGCAAAACCTCCGTAGGTTATGTACAGGAAACAAAAACGAGCGGTTCATCTCATGAGTCTACTAGTCCAAGTCGTTCGTTCTTTTGTCACGTGACTCCCATAGACGCAATGCAGTGCAGTGCACAGGAAACAGAATGAAGCGGTTCTTCTCATGAGTCTTCTAGTCTGAGTCGTTAATTCTTTTGTCACGTGATCCCCATAGACGCTGCAATGCACAGCATAGCATCTACTGTATGGGAATCACGTGACAAAAGAACGAACGACTCGGACCATAAGATATCGGTTTATCATAATATGTCCTTTGCTGCATTGTAATAATTTTATTACTGGAACTATAGCCATACTTGTATACGTAGACGTGTCGGGGGGCTGTTTATTGAAAATGTAACATTGTATTTTATTTCTGATCAAAAAAATTAAATGAACTAATGACTAAAAAGAAGATCCGTTCATTTTGATGAACAAGATTCAAAGAACCGAGACTCCTTTTATACGGGATAAAGCGGTATAGACGATGGGTCAGTGAGGAATACTATAGTTATATACAGTAATACAACTTTTGCACTCAAGTGTTAAGATTGCACTCAACTCGAAAATGGTCAGGTTTACACATCCACCAAACATCTCATGTCTCTGATATTCCTCTCCTTTAGACTGTTAGACTCTCCGTCCCTAACTGGTGCGCATTTCTGAGGCTTGGGGGAAGCCAACAAGGACACATCAAAGCCCTGCGCCTATATAGAAGGATCTCTCTCTCTTCCTCTACACACACAATTCTACTGACTCCACACTTTCTGAGGGTCAGATTTATAGACACACTGTGAGACAGTGAATTAATGAGAGCAAGCATTAAATCAGAGAGAGAGAGAGAGAGAGAGAGAGAGAGAGGGAAAACTAAGTGACCTGAGCTATTCAATTGTACAAAAAATGGGTAGAAGAAATGAAAAATGAATAGAAGGTGTGTGTGTGTGTGTGTGTAAAACTGCAAGAACAAGGTGCTGAATTCTGCATAGTAGAAGACAATGCTGCGGGCGACAAATGTGGCAGAGTAAAACCGTGGTGAAAAAAAAGATGAAAGCCCAGAGCTCTGAGCCCAGCGAGAGATAGTAGATAAAGTGATGAAGCTAGAGAGGGAAGACAAGAGGGAAACAAGTTCAAGAGAGATGAAAGATCAGCACCAACTCGCAGAGTGTGTGTGTGTGTGTGTGTGTGTGTGTGGGTGGGTGTGAGAGAAAGAACAGAAAAAGGTTAATGATCTCACTGTATACAACAAGCTATATCTCTTAAAAGGGCAACAGTATCAGAAATATATTGAGTGGGCCCCACTGTTAAAAGGGCAACTCTGGTTGTATTATGGAAAGGAAATTTATGCATGAACAACAGGACTGAACAATTTGCATTTTGATACTGCAGCTGTGGCACTTGCCATCTTCTTTATTAAAAACTAGGGGTGTATCGATAGACTTTATTTATAAATTCTTCAGGTTCTCTGAATATTTTGACAAATTTCCAATGAAGAAAATGTTTATATTTCTGAATCATTTTATATTTCGTAAAAACACTCCAAAACGATTGTTTCTGACAATCAAAATTAATCAGAAATTGCTATGAACATGTGGTTTTCATATGGGATACAAGATGTAAAGGATGTTATTTTACATACAGTAGTAAACTACTGCAACTATCATCCAATGAGCTGCATGAAGGTCCAGGTGTAGAGATGTTCTTAATAAAAAGATCATGATGAGGGTCTAAGGCTATGTATTGGTAATGTACACTTAATAAAATTCTTTTACGAAGCCTCATTACACTACAATCCTGCTTCTATATGCCAAAAACATGCAGGTTAGTGTACTGTACCACTGTGTACTGATTCAATAGTGATATTAAAAATTCATTCTAGTGTAGGTGCAAAATTATATTAGTATGATATTCAAATTATGCCAGGAACAATATCATCTCCGGGGAGACAACAGCCACTATTACTTCCTAATGAGGTTAATGTTGGGACATCAGATGCAGCATAAATTACAATTTCAATTATGCCTGAATTTCCAATTTGTCTGCAGAAAAAGACCCAGGAAAATACTTTAATAAGTACTAATGGCAAATACTGTAGCAAAGCCTTGACCTAGTTTAGCTGAACACCTGTGGTATACATTAATTTAATAAAAAAAATCTTACCGCTTTCATTGTAAATTGGGTTGGGCTAATGTTGAGTTAAGCTTGAGCACCTCAGCAATCACTTGCAAGTCTTACACATTTCAGTCTTTATCTAAATGATATGGTTAAGCTTGAGTGGTCTCATTAATCTGAGTGAAACAGAGTGAGAAGGATAAGTGTGTGTGTGTGTGAGAGAGAGAGAGAGAGAGAGAGAGAGAGGAAACTGGTTGGACCTTCATGTTCCTAACACTCCACTGGTGGTGGAGAGCACCAGACATAGATCTATGAGTTTATAGCGCTTTTAACAACGGTCATTGTCACAAAGTACCTTTACAAAAGTAAAAAAATATGGAACTAAATTAGAAAATGTAAGGAAATATATATAAATTATAACTATAAATATCAGTTTGTCCTTGGTGAGCAAGCCGGGGGAAAAACTCCTTGAGATGACCAAGTAAAGAAACTTTGCGAGGAACCATCCTCACTTGGGTGATCTCAGATAGTATGACCATTAGTCAGTCTGTGTTATATCTGTGAAGACTGAAAGTTCAATATAATGGGGAAGGTTTTAAGGTCATACAATGTCCACACTTCCGTCTTCCACTGTTTGAGTACAAACTATTTGTAGGAATTTCCGTCCTAGACTAGTGTATGTAGCGACTGTAGTCACAAGCCATTATAGAAAAACTGCCTGCATCAGCCCAGTGTAAGGGCATCTTCATGGTCACTGAGTGGATCCATCCTCCGTCACTACATACATCCCAAGCAGACCATACAGGGCCATCCTCAGCAGCAGCAGCAGCCAGAGGCCATTATTCTGAATCTCACTCATGTTTGTGCCCGTATTTGCATGTGTGTATGTACATATCTAAGAACCCATGGCTCAACTCGGGAAGCAGTTTCAGATCCCACCGTCCCCTAAAAAAGGGTTTATATATACGTATACTGCATCTAGAAGCCAGTGTATAATGTGACCAAAGGAGAAATAAAGCGTGGAAGTCGATGGCTTAGATGCTTTCGCCAATTATATTTTGACTTACACACTTGAGTGTCCAAAAGTCCAATAAGTATGCATGGGATGCATCGTTCAGTGGTGTAGCGGTTAGTGTTGTGGTTTCTCATGCATGAAATTGCCGGTTCAGATCTGTAGTTGGGTTTAACTTTAGTTCAGGATGTAAGTATTAAAAAGTTTGCGCTTTCGCCAATTATATTTTGACCTTCACTCTTGAGCCAAAGGTCAAGGAGAAAAACACATCTTTCAGTAGGGTAGTACTAAGGGACTTTAGTTTGAACCTGTGCTTTGGCTTCACTTTAGTTGAGAATGTATGTAAGTATCGAAAACGTTCATGCTTTTCCTAATTATATTTTGACTTGCATACTTGAGCCAAAAGTCAGATAAGCAAGTGCAAGACCCAACTTACAGTGTGTAGTGTCATGGATTTCATGCATGTCGTCCTTGGTTTGAATCTGTCCTTTGGTTAACTTTAGTGCAGAATGCAAGTACACAAAACTGAAAAGTTCATGTTTTCACCAGTTATATTATCACTTGGACTCTTGAGCCAAACGTCCAAGCAACTTTAAGCACCGTATCATCCACAATTGTGTAGTGGTTAGTATAATGGTTTCTTATCCAGTACATCCTGGTACACTTTGGTGTAATTTTAGTTTCTGAAAAGTTTATATACCTTCACCAATTATATTTTGACTCACACTCATGAGCCGTTTAATGAGCCAAAAGGCAAAAGTAACTGGAAGAATGGATGGATATTACAGTACATCCATCCTTTAATGGTGTAGTGGTTCGTGCCATGGTTTTACATCCATCACATCCCTGGTTTGAATTTGCAATTTTTATTGAATTGGCTTAACTTTAGTGCAGAAGTATACAAAAATTTGAAACGCTCATGCTTTTGCTAATTATATTTTGATTTGAGCTATTTATCGAGCCAATGTCCAATTAGCAAGTACCAGCCCTCAGTTGTGTAGTGGTTTATATAATGTTTTTTTTCTCTTCATATAATGTTTTCATTCATGGTTAAATTCAGCATTTTGGCTTTTAAATATACAAAATTGAAAAGTTAACACTTATCATATTTGAACTAGCAATTCATGGTGCCAAAAGTCCAACAAGCCATCATGTGCTCTATCGTTTGGTGGTATTGTGGTTAATTTTGCTAATTATATTTTGACCCAGACTCCCTGAGTGAGCAAAAATATATCACCCACTTTTTGACAGTGCTTTTTAACATCATTTTCTTCTATCACACACCAACAACATCCTACATCTCCCCATGCAAACTCCTCTGGCTCTCTATCACCCACTTCAGTGTTGAGGACACGCACGATTCAAACCAGCAACCTCTAAAATCAGCAACGAGGCTTTAACGACAAAGCCACAAATTGCCACATGATAACTTTGTTTTTTAAAATGAGGCCGCAAATGTTTTTTTAAACAAACATGCTCAATACTGCCCCCTTGTGGCTCAATGGATACTAGTACTTTTTTTCTTTCTTTTTTTTTTTTTTTTTTTACAAATCAATTAATTCAATTAAGAGCTAGATTGAAATTTGCCGAATGGAGAATCAGATCGAGTTTGAGCCTCAACTGGGAAAGTATTATCTTGTATCCCTGTAAACCCTGAACCCTTCCTGTTACTGCCACTGTGTCGTCTCTTAATATACGAACCAAATGTTTTACTGTTTAAGCTACCATAGCTACCATAACCTGTGCCTTTCATCCACAACCTGCCTTACTACAAACCGTTCCCTCTCTTTCTCTCTCTCCCTTCTTACCGCTATCCACTTTTATTCTAAACGTCTTGCCGAATCTGACTCGTACCTTCACCCCCCTATTACCCTTCAAACAGCCGCCAGCTATAGTGCCCCACCCCACCCCCCTCTCTCATTCCTCTTCCACTATCTTTCTTCTCCTCTATCTCTCCTCATCCATCTTCCTCTCTTTCCTGCTGTCCACATCACTCTGCTGCCTCCATTCTGCTCTCGTTTGCTCTATTACTTCCTCAAACATGAAGAAAACACAACTGACACAGTAATTCACCAGCTCTCTACGGTGTAGTGTACTGTATGTGTGTGTGTGTGTGTGTGTGTGTGTGTGTGTGTGTGTGTGTGTGTGTGTGTGTGTGTGTGTGTG
>JAQQZT010000008.1:21453800-21465710 GCA_030068275.1 Clarias platycephalus | reverse complement strand
ACCCTGTCCAGGGTGTACCCCGCCTTGTGCCCTAAGTTTCCTGGGATAGGCTCCAGGCCCCCGCGACCCTGAATACATGATAAAGCGGTATAGAAGATGACTGACTGACATTATTCTGTAGGCGTATCTTATTTTCCATTTCTCTTGATCAAAGTCTGAGTACGCCACATTTAGCAAGCAGGCAACATTTATCTTAGCGAGTAGAAGCCATTTTTTACACAGTATCACACACCAGATACATTAAGGCGGTAATGGGCCTCCTCCAAGTAATATGATTTCACATTACGTAATGCATGCATTCATTCATCCTTCTGTCTGGTACGTGACTCACAGTAACAGCTCCAGTCAATAGCGCGGGTCTTTAATGACTGCCGCACTTTTAAAGACTTGTATCTTTCCGGACATGACTGGCTCTCGGACACGGGAAATCTTTGAACACTGTCTTTGGATATTTCGGATTTCTCTGGTAAGGGTGTCTTCTTTCCTAAAGATGACCTTAGTATGAGGACATCAGGAAGTACTGAAGACGTTACATTATTATAGCCTTAATGAGACTGGCCTGAAAGATGTCTCTAATCTGTATGGTCCTGAAGAAGCTTATAGCTGTAAAGTGTTTTCTAAAGGAAGGATAGTGCTGTGACAAACTCAGTGTGACTGATGGAGCAACATGGAAAGGCTTTTAGCATATAAAGCACATGACAAAGAAAGAAAAGAGACGATGCCACACAAACTCCACACAAACACACGCAGACTGAGGCACAAATCGAACCCTCGACCCTGGACGTGCGAGGCTACAGTGCTAATCACTGCTGTACTCAAGTCAAGTTTAAAGCTGTTGATCAGACATGTCCTGTGTGTGTGTGTGGGGGTGTGTGTAGGTGTGCATATCTGTGTGTTACCAGGTAATTGTTATTGAAGAAGCTTCCTGCGGTGACTTCAAAGCAAATTGAGGACGAGGAAGGTGAAGAGGCAGCAGATGAAGGCACGGGCTCCACAGAACTGTCTGACACAATACTACTTGGCCTCTAATCACACACACACACATAAATCATTGCTGTAAATTTGACTGATTCATTTTGAAAATATTTTAATTTATGAAGCATGGCATTGTGTGTGTGTGTGTGTGTGTGTGTGTGTGTGGGTGTGTGTGTATACCTCAGACTGAGCGTTCGATGAGGGCACACACAGCGAGCTTGCCCCACCTTCCTGGCCCTGTTTGCTATCGGTTATGGGTTGCTCTTGTTGCGCGTTGTTTTGCCAGAGATAAACATCAGACGCCACATCATCCTCCTTCTGCCACACAGGGGCCAGTGCTGAGTCACTGCATGGACCTGCAACGCAACGCACACAGTGAATAAACATAAACACACACACACACACAAACATATATATATATATGCATTATATAGCATTTCTATAATGCACTCACTGATGTGTTGTCATGGTAACAACATTAGGCTTTAGAGACAAAAAAGAAAGAAGGAGCACAGAAATTCTAAGTACGAGTGTGACTTGGGAGCGTGAGTGTGAGAAATGGACGTAGGATGTGTGAAATTAATCAGAAACACCATGTGCAGCAGTCGAGCAGAGCGATAGATAAAGGACAATTGACAGGTATTATATGGGTGGATGGAAGGAGAGATGGATTTATGCATGGGGAGGTGGACTGATACACCGAAAGGTGTGAGGATAAATGTATGTGAGTTTGATGGATAGATCTATCCAGCATCTTCAACCGCTTATCCAAAATCGGGTAGCAGGGTGATGGATAGATCTGAGCGTTAAAAGGTGGGTGGGTACATGGATGGATATATATGGAAAGATGGATGGATGGATGGACAAGCATACAGATAAAAACATGGATTCATGTCCATATAAACAGATGGATGGATGGATGGAATAATACATGGGTGGTGGGTGGATGAATGTGTGGGGATGTTGGATAGTGGATAAAGTGCTCGCCCTATCATCCAGAGATCGCGAGTTCGATTCCCGGGTGATGCTGTAACCTCTCGCAGCCAGAGGACTAAAGAGAGCTGATTGGCCAAGTTCTCTCAGAGGGAGAGGGGGTGGGGAGGGGTGAGAGGTACTTAGTCCTCCCACATTAATCACGGCTCTACAGTCAATCAGGGCAGTCTGTGAGCTCACGCAAGCGGAAGGAGCGGATCGCTCTGTCCTCCAAGTGTGTTATGCTGTGTCTAACAGTGTGTGAGCGAGCAGTTTGAAAATATGTGGTCGGCTGGATGTGGTTCGGAGGAAACATGTGATAGTCTTCGCCTCTTAATGTGGGAGCCCCCTAGTGACAGGGAGGAATTGGATACGACTAAATTAGGGAGAAAATTTGGAAAACTCAAAAAAAAAAAAAAAAAGAAGAAATGAAGGAATAAATGGATCCTTGAATGGATGGATATGGACAAGATGGGGAGATGGACGTAAAGAAGGATGGACATAGATAAAGGAATGTATAGATGTTTGAAAAGATGCATGTGAATGGATATATACGCAAAAATAGTACACTAGAAATACACTACAGTATATAGCTAAAAGTATTCGCTCACCTGCTTTCACATGCATATGTACTTGAGTAATATCCGATTCTTAATATGATGTTGAGCCACCCTTTGCAGCTATAACAGCTTCAACTCTTCTGGGAAAGCTTTCCACAAGGTTTAGTAGTGTGTTTATGGAATTTTTATGTACCTTGCTTTGTGCACTGGTGCACAAGCATGTTTGAACAGGGGCCATCCCCAAACTGTTCCCAAAAAGTTGGGAGCATTCAACTGTCTTGGTCAAAATGTCTTGGTATGCTGAAGCATTCTTACTTCCTTTCACTGGAAGTAAGGGGCAGAGCCCAACTCATGTAAAAACAACCGCACACCAGTTCCAATATGACTGCGTACCAGTGCACAAAGCAATGTCCATAAAGACATGGATGAGCAGGTTTGGTGTGGAAGAACTTGACTGGCCTGCACCTTTGGGATGAATTAGAGCAGAATTACTGCAGCCTTCTCGTCCCACATCCAGGTCTGACCTCACAAATGCGCTTCTGGAAGAATGGTCAACAATTCCGTAAACACACACCAAAACCTTGTGGTTTGGCTTCCCAGAAGGTGGACATCAAAATGGATATATTAATTGGACAAATAGACAGATATAAAGGACAAACAAATATAACTAAATATAATATAAGACCTATAGATGAATAGATCACCAGAAAAGCAGTAGAATGGAGGAGAGATAAATAAATAAACAGGTGGAGCCAAATCCAGATGGACAGATACGCATGAAGTGCTCACCTGTTTCCTGCGGTGTCTCAATAGATGGACTCTCCTGAGATAAGGTTGTCCAACTTGAATCGTCATCCTCCTCCTCCTCTTCCTCCTCCATCTGTTTGTCTTTTCGGTGTGCCACAATGAGTGGTACCATGGGCAGAGAATTAGGTGGGACCAAAGACCGAGTTAAAGGCAAGGAATTGGGTGGAGTCTCTTTCCTTTCTCCTGAAAAATTTAGTTTTGATATAACTTTCAGCCCACTATCTTTGCCTCTGTCCTCCTTGACACTTTTCGCTGGGGTGTGGGCAGGGCTCATGTAGGTATGGACAGGGCTTTGGTGCTCTTCCTCCTCCTCATTAGCCAGAAGCAGAAGGTGATTCTGAGGAAGTGTAAGATGAGCCTCCACCCGATTTTCTTTGGCCCAGTTTTGGAGCTCCAGTTTGGGCATGCTAGGTTTCTCTTCATCCGGAGTCTGGATTTCTTTTGCAGGTGACTCTTCCTCTTCTTCTTCTTCACGGTGATACTCCAAAAAACTTTTTGTCCTCCGTCGAAAGGGTAGGTTCTTTTCGTCATCTTTGGCAAAAACATCTGGCCAATCGCGCCCGGAATCAGCTGTGATGTCATTGCGGTTTGTGTCTTTTCGACTCAGATCGAATTGCGTTTCCTTTAGCTGGAGATTGGTGCCATTTTTTGCCAGTTTGGGGTTGGATGGAGAGAACGATAGAGAAAAGGAACATAGGGCAGAGGAAGAGGCAGATTTCGTGGGAACGGGTTTAACCCTTCCAGCGGCAGGACTTCCATCCAGTCCCATAGCATTCTGCAAGTTGGTCAGTGCGTATTTCTGGCGGTTCTTTGGAGGTACAGCAGAACCCTGTGTCTCTGAAGAGACTCCGCCCCTTGTGATGTCACGGCCCAATTGTTGATTGAGAGAGGAACGGAGATTGAGGGATGTGGGCGGAGTCACTAAAGGGCTGCCACGATTGGTTGACTCTAATGTAGAGGCGCTGCGCCTGAGGGCAGGTTTGTGCAGCGACATCCTCGACTGGTTGTTCAGCTTTGAGAAGAAAAAAGAGATTTCAATTCATTTGGCTAATTGCTACCCAACTAGCTCACTAGTTCATCTGTGTCACATTGCTGCTAGTGTTGACAATTGAAGGTGTCCAACTATGTCTTCTCAAAATTGTTAAACATTTTTGAGGCGGGGCAAGTGGATGGCTGACAGGCCTAAGAGATTAGGCCTGGATTTATCTTATGTTTAGTCTTTAAAGTGACGTGGGTAATTTAAAGGGTGGGGCACATTTAAATAACACCTCAGGTGAATTTTATGCATTAGCCACTACTGATTGTTAAATGCTGATTCATCCTTTGATTTTGAAATACAACAACACCATATGCTGTAAGCCATGTCCGTGTGTGTGTGTGTGTGTGTGTGTGTGTGTGTGCACGTGCATGGGAGAAAAAGTCTCAATAATGGTTTACCTCACAAAAGACATACTGTAATTACTAACTCAAAAAACATGAATAGTATATATACACTTACACCTACATGCCCTCACACACACACAAACACACTTTAAGTACAGTATATACGTCAAATTTGTGGGATCCATGGTGGTGGAAAATTTGTTAACAGCAGATGTGAACAGAGACAAGCTTAGTTTAAGGTGCTGAGACAGCACTACTGCTGCAGCATTGTCCTAACCTCTATAAACAGAACACACACACTCTCTCACACACACACACACACAAACACAATAAGACCTGTTGTCTTGGACATGTTGCTAATTTGCAGAATTTTGATCATTAGATCTATTATACCAAATAGCTTTGTTAGCATTGCCATGCTTGTGGAAATCAGCCACACCACTAGCCTTTCTTTCCACTTCTTTAGCTTTAGCGCTCATTAGCAAGAAATCCATTATTACTTATAAACATGGTGTAGCAACTCTAGCTAAGCTACATAGCTAAAGCAATCATATAAACAAGCAATAAGGCTCATCTTACATTAGCTAGCTATTTACTGTGCTTAGCTAAGTAACAAAAGCAAAATCTGGCAAAATATGAAGGTATCTTTGTCACTAGTCAAAACATTTCAGTTTCTGATTAAATTGAAGTATTTTATTTACCTGTCAAGTTCTACATTTTAATTGGTATTGGTTAATTTCCTATCAGCAGTTCTGAAATATATATAATCATTTTAATGCCTACATGTTTCAACAATGACAAACATTTATTTATGTAAATAGTTTTGTATAATGCCAAATAATGCTTATCATGCCAAAATAAGCTCATTAAAACAGGGAGGTTTTTTGATATGGTAATTTATTCACAAAGATTTCTGATCCTTCCAGAAAGGTAGGCTTAGTCACATGACTAGGGATCATTACAATGTTTAAGGAAGGAACATGGCTGACACAGACGGACACTGATACATTTGCATAAATTAATCTTTGTCAATACTTCAAATTTCAAGCAATGTAAGTTTATATGTCTAAATCATATTTAGTTCATGCCTAAATAAGCAATCCAAATAAGCAATTCATGTGTCTTATTTAATGTACCATGAATAAATCTGATAACGAAAAATCTTTCCTAATACTTAATAGTTTCTATAGTAAAAACATTTTTTAAAGATTTTTTAATCTAAATGTCCATAATAGAGGTCCTCTTATCTTTGAGAGAAAAAAGTGGAACAACTATTTCAACTTATAAATAGTCTTAAAATCACATATATTATTCAATTATTTTCTTTATTTTTAATTGTTTTCAACATTGTATATTAATACTGAAGGAATAGAAATTATGGCAGAATATGGAATTTAGTCAACAAAAATGTGTTAGATACAGTATGTTATATTTTTGATTCTTCAAAGAATCCACCTTTTGCTTTGATATCAGCTTTGCACAGTCTTCATATTCTCTCAGTCAGCCTCCATGAGGTTGCCACCTGAAATGGATTTCCAACTTCTTGAAGAAGTTTCCAGAGGGATTGAGTACTTGTTGGTACTGGTTTCCTTCACCCTCCGAAGCAACTCATCCCAAACCATCTCAACTGGATTTGGTTTGAATGACTGAGAAAGTCAGGTCATCCCGTTCCTGCACTCCATCACTATCCTTCTTGGACAAATAGCTCTTACAGTACATAACCTAGCTGTGTGTTTGGGGTCATTGTCCTGTTGGTCCCACTAAGTGCAAACCAGATGAGATGGCATGTCACTGCAAAATGCTGTCATAGCCATGCTGGTTAATTGTGCCCTCAATTTTGACTTAGTCACCAACAGTGTGACCAGCAAAGCACCCCACACCATCACACCTCCTCCTCCTCCATGGTTCACAGCGGGAACTACACTCTCAACAACCGTCTGTTTACCCTCTCTACGTCATGATAAAGACATGGCAGGTAGAACCATAAATCTAAAATTGGGACTCATCAGACCAAAGGACAGTTTTCCTCTGATCTAATGTCTATTCCTTGTGTCCCTTAGTCCAAGCAAGTCTCTTCTACTTGATGTTCATGTCATGAAGGTCTAACGCTTGCTCCTCTGAACTGTGGATGGTGAAATATGCTTGTGGCTTGATCTCAGAAAAGTAAATTGGCAGTTTCTAAATGCTGGTCATTCTAATAAACTTATCATCTGCAGCAGAGGTAGTTCTTGGTATGCCTTTCCTGAAACAGTCCTCATGAGAGACAATTTCATCATAGCATTTAATAGTTTTGGTGACTGCACTTGGGGATACATTCAAAGTTCTTGAGATTTCTGGACTGTCTGAGCATCATTTCTTTAAAGTAATGATGGACTGTCTTTTGTCCTTACTGTACTTAACTGACTGATTTCTTGCCATAATATGGATTTGTACACTAGTTGTAGTAGCACTAATAGGGCTATTGACTATGTACTCACGCATCCTCTGCACAGGACAACTGATGGTCTAAGGCACATTAAGAAAGACAAAAATTAACTCTTTACACGGCACATTGGTGAACTGAAAACCTTTCCAAGTGACTTTCTTGGAAATCTGATGAGAGTATGCCAAAAAAACAAACAAACATAAAAGTATAGTGGATGCTAAATAGGAACATAACTGTACAGTTATAGGAGTTAACATATTGTTGAGAATTATCTTGCAAAGTGATGGACTGGTACTCTGTCCATGGTGTACCCTGCCTCGTGGCCTAAGTCTCCTGGGATACGCTCCAGAATAAAGCGGTATAGACAATGAGTAAGTGAGTGAGCAACCTTCACCTTCAACATTACAGTACATGCTCTCATCACACTTTCCCTATTTTTCAATTTGTGCATTACAAAGCATGTGAAAGATGAGAGCTCAGACGGATATAATCTATTTATGAGCGCCAATGTCCACTTCCTGTAAGTACATCAATAGCCTGTTCTGCAAGCTAGGATCACTCCAGTATAGATTAAAAAACCCAGTTTAAATCACAACATAGAGAAAATACTTAAACCTAAAGGATTGCCTAGGCTGAAATCGAAATGAATTTCCGGTCTAAGGTGCATCTTGTAGGTTGAAGTAAATCTTTAAAGGCTGTTGGTTCTTGGTCTGCCTTTCCTGGGACGGTCCTCATGAGAGCCAATTTCATCATAGCGTTTAATGGTTTTGGTGACTGCACTTGGGGATACATTTAAAGTCTTACTTGACTGAGTATTTCTTGCCATAATATAGACTTGGACAGTAGTTGTAGTAGCACTAATAGGGCTATTGACTATGTATTCACCCTTTCTCTGCACAAGACAACTGATGATCCAAGGCACATTAAGCAAGGCAAGAAATGTCACAAATTTACTCCTGACAAGGCACACCAGTGAACTGAAAACCATTCCAGGTGACTACCTTGTAAATCTGATGAGAGAATACCATGAGAATTTTTTTTTTGTCCTCCTGGCTTGATCCCTGGGTAATGCCATTACGCTACTGTAATACAGAAGGAAACCATTTAGCAGCTGCTACAAGGGCAAATATCTTACTGCAACTATAATCAAAAGCTGTGTCGTATTATCCCTGTCTTCGTGGAGCATGAATTACTGCAGAAAGACACAAGACAAAAAACATATTAAACAATAGTCTATAGCTATTTTAATTTAATCTTTAAAGGAGGACCTCAAGATGATGCACACAATCAGCTCATATACAACAACAGTGAAAATAAGAGAAATTATAGTGAAAAGAATACATGACAAACAAGTTAATATAAACCAAAAATCAATCTCCAGATAAGGCAAAATAATTGGTAAAAATAAAAGAAATAAAAGAAAAAATAGTGTGGTATGATGTGGCCTGATGCTACGTTACCACCCATAGAGGAACAGCAGCTAGCCAACATGCACAGTTTGTGTTATTAAATACAGCATTATTTTTTTACAATTTATTGTTTTGTTTAATGGTATGGAAAGTCCATCTTCTGTTATCATTTATAACATACTGCATCACCACATCTCCTCTCAAAAGCACTGACACTGGAGACTCCTTCCAGAAAAGCTAAACCAATATCTTCTCACAGAAAACATCCCAGAGCCAACCATTACATATGCCTTTAATCTGTTTATTTGTTGCGTCTGCCATACAGTACAAGTCTCTGTGTACGCTGTAAAAGAAGAATCGGGACGTGTATTTGAAAGAACATATAGCAGTCAAAACTAACAACAGAGCTGATAACCAATCAGGATCAAGCATTTGACATAGTGGCACAGTAGAAGTAGTGACACGTTTTCCTTAAAGGAGGTGTTCGAGCAACGTTTACTTTATACAGTACGAGAAACAAAAATGCATTTGAAAAGCTTGTTGATAATAAGGGATGATGAAACAGTTGATAAAATAGAAAATTGAAATTGAACATTCTACAGAAGAAAAAGAGCAAAAAAAAAAAACGTATCAAGCATCTCTACTCTTGATTAGTTTTATTTTTACAGTTTTTTTTTCATAATATTATTATTGTTATTATCATTATCATTATTATTATTATTATTATTAATAATAATAATGGTGGTGATAGTAGTTTATTATTATTATTATTATTATTATTATTATTGGTGGTAGTCATGGTAATGTTTTTATTATTATTATTACTATTCTTTGTATTATTTTTAGTGGTTGTATTATTTTATTATTATTATTATTATTATTATTATTGTTATTATTGTTATTAATGGTGGTGATGATAGTAGTTTATTATTATTATTATTATTGGTGGTAGTCATGGTAATGTTTTTATTATTATTATTACTATTATTTGTATTATTATTAATGGTTGTATTATTTTATTATTATTATTGTTGTTGTTGTTATTATTGTTATTAATGGTGGTGATGATAGTAGTTTATTATTATTATCATTATTGGTGGTAGTCATGGTAATGTTTTTATTATTATTATTATTATTATTATTATTTGTATTATTATTTGTATTATTATTAGTGGTTGTATTATTTTATTATTATTATTATTATTATTATTATTATTATTAAGGTGTGACCCAGGCCCCTATTCCAATCTTTCATCTTATAAATCACAATAATTGTAATTTGAACAACATCACATAGGATTATACTGTGCATGCCTACACAACACACACACACACGCCCGCATCAGCTGCGACCTGACTGGCATTTTCCATGAGACCGCAGGCCGCTCTGTTGCTCTTCACACTAATGCATGACACAGCAGTAAGAAGGGAAAAATATCACACACACACACACATCAAAATCACATGATTAAATCCAGGCTAATAATTATTTCACCGCGTGTTTGTTTGCTTTAGGTGTTTGTAAGCACCGCGCAGCATCAACAGCAGAAAGTTATCAATCTGAACGGCCGGGCGCTGCCCCTCTGCCCCCTTCCTCCTGCCCCCTGACATCATCATCATCATCACCACCTCCTGCACACCAGCAACATGTTTCAGCAGGAAACACACTCACCTCCGCGCAGCGCGGTCACACAGTGAAGGTATCAGTCCCCCAAAACGAGCGCTTATTACAGCAAGCTGCAGTGTGTGTGTGTGTGTGTGTGTGTGTGCTGTGCTTCTGAAGCCAGTTTTCTCCGGCGTCCGTCATCAGAGTTCCTCTCCTCCCTCACACTGCTGCTCTGTTTACTGTGGAACGCCAACGGAGCCACAAACACCGAGAACGTAGTCCAGTAGCTCAGACTTGCATCAGGGGCGGATCTGCACAGGACCAGGCTAGGCTAGGCTAATCCCAAACCACTAGGCTAATCAAATATGATCAGATCAGATCCTATTCAGGGTGAAGAATTTTACCACTTGTATGCAAAAGGTGTTCAAGTCAAACTGTGTCCGGACCTCACTCCGAGCTACATGTTCAGGCCATTTAAGGAGTTCCTGGGAGGCCAGCGTTTCAGACGTAAAGCAGGCCGATCATGACTCCAGTGTACCTTATTATTAGTGAAACGCAGGGATAAGTGCATTAGTGTAGCAGGAGATTATATAGAGAAATAAAGGATGTTTTAACTCTCATAACTGTAAAATCCGGGTTTGATTTGGTCACACATTGTATTCTTGTGTTATAGTCCATATGTTTCAGGAGAAAGGGCTTATAGCTTGTTTTTGTGTGAATGTCTGCGTATATGTGTGTAAAGTATAAAACATATTGTAGGCCCATTACTCCTGCTCGAAATCAAAGACAAAAACAAACAAAGAGAAAACTGAGTGTCCCACTTTGACACTGACGATCATCGTAAAAGAGTTAATGTTTAGTCAATACATGGTTTAAGAGGCATCGTTCCATCTGCATTTTGTAGTTTTCCATTTTAATTTTTAACCTGTATAAAAGACAATCTAAGCTTTCCAAAACCACATGATGTTATAGCTAAAAGTGACAGAGAATATGTCCCACTTTACAGTGTTTATCCTGTTTTATCATGCGGAACAAAAGCTGTAATTATTATTTAAATTCAGCCACATTTGATCAAATATAAAACTTTTTTCCCTTAACAAATAATTCTCTTTAGAATCATAGCTTGTGTTATTATTATTATTTCAATAGTTTTATTTACTCATTCAATCATTTATCATCACCTGATCAGGTGTTTTTTTTAAATGATTAATTCCATAGAACATGTCACTGATGTTCTCAAATGTAACACACTTCGCCTGCGCCATGTTTCCCACATGAATAAATACAGTACGTGCATAAATGTGTCTTTTGAACCCTTTGGCGCTCCATAGGGAAGAAGCGCACCCTGATGCTCGCTCCCGAAGAGACCAATCAGCGAGCCGAGCGCAGGGCGCGCGCACAGCTGAGTGGATGACATCATCGAGTTAAATCACTGCATGAACGTGTTTCTATAATAATAATAATTATTATTATTATTGGGAACTATCTTTACGACTCCACATAAGCTTAGTCGATTAACTACACACATAAAATACCTTGTTGCAGTTAAGGACCTTTTTTTTAATGTATGAAAAATAATAACCTTAAATATTTAACAAAAATAAGTGCTACCATACAAAATAAATTGTGTTCTTCCATTCTTCTTATCCATGTTCTTTCTATCTTTCATTGTAATAGATGCTAATCTTTTATGTTAACATACACTACCGTTCAAAAGTTTTAGAACACTTGCAAATTTCTTTGTTTTTGTTTAGTGATTTATTTTCTACATTC
>JAQQZT010000008.1:21417672-21430951 GCA_030068275.1 Clarias platycephalus | reverse complement strand
ACACACACACACACACACACACACACACACACACACACACACACACACACACACACACACACACACACACACGTGCACACACGCACACACACACACACACACACACACACGCACACACACACGGATAGAGTAAAACAACTTCTTCAAGTTAAAACACTTAATAAAAGATGTAATCTATATAACCAAAACAAAGGTTTTGTCTGTACATTCATCAGAACTCACGCTTTCAACGATATCTTGATGTTTGATACATTGGAGGACCTGAAACCAGGCTCACAAAATGTTCTATACAGTATGTCTCTCTGTCTGTCTGTCTAGCCAGATTTTGTCATGGGATCGCGCAAAACTGGCTGGACAGAATTTAATAAACCTTTGCCAGTCCTTCAGTACTTGCCTAAAGTTAAACCTGCACTATAAATTAAATCAGAATGTTGAGTAGAGGGGAAGTTATGAACAGTCATGTGTCAGATTATAAAACGCAAGTATAAAACTGTTCATGCGTCAAACTGTGGGTGCTTCTTAAATCCACCGCTGGACACAATTTAATCAAACTTTGGCATTAGTTAATATTAACAGACAGATTTAAAAATGTCTGTAATCGTTGACATAGTTAAGTTTTCTGTGAGAAGATTTAATAATTTAAGCTTTTGGAAGGAGCCTCCAATGCCAGTTTGTGTTTTTGCTTGTGTTGTTTTTACATAATAGTTTTTTAAATAAAGCAAATTAAAAGTTTATAGCTGCTCTAACATTCCGGGTTTTCGGGTATTAACCTGTTTCATGTTTAACCACATTAAATTAAAAGCTAAACTAATAATAATCTAATGAAAGAATTGCTGTGCTTTCCGAGGAATGTGTTGTTTGAGAGCATGGCTAACCATTAATGACGTAGATCTTTAGTTAACTTCCATCTATTGTGGTGATCAGTTTATCTATTTATGAATTTTAAGAGAAAAGTCTCATTTCTGGAGATAAGAAGATAAACAGATTGAAGTACTCTTCAAACCCTTGTCTTTTAATTCTGATGTAAAAACTCTATTAATATAAACAAAAGGGGTAAAAACTGACATAAACCTGGATTTTATGTTAACTGGATTTTTGAAAATTTACACATTTATCATTTGTACTGACTGTTCTCTATACTCGAAAACATTTATCACATTTTTGTGTTGAATACAGAGCAACCGATGAACTTTCAATACTCTTTGTGCTTAGTCATCATGACTGATGTGGTTTACAGTGTAGCAGATGCACAAAAACAAGGACCAAACATTTTACTTTTCTTTTGGCCAAACAACAACAGCTGCTTCATCATGGCTTCAGGTTGTTATTTTCTTTTGAACAAGCTGTGTGTTCTGATAAGCCAAGTCTGTTTTTTTTAAAGATATTATTTTTATTTATCATTATACTTTAGGAAATTTATGGTAATACCAGAAGATTTGCTCAATGTATTTTTATACTTTATTAATATTATACTTTGAACAAAAATTTTTATTTTACTTTATATATTTTTTTTAGATATTTCACTTTGAATTGTCCAAATTTAATTTAGATAACTAAGACAAATTAATTTCCAAGCCAAAGACCAAAATTAACAAAACTATCAAAGATACAATTTAAAATTGTACAATTTTAGTTTCTTCAAAATTAGATTTATGTTAAAGGTTGAAACATGTTAAAACAATATTCTTTTAAATCATACTTTAAACAATACTTTCCAATTTGTTTCTTGTTTCTTTAATTTACAAAATTGGAACTTTTACAAACCAAGTACTAAAACTAACAAAAGTAAAAAAAGTAAACGCATTTTTATAACTTATAATAAAGTAAACAATAAAAATATATATATTATTACGGAATTATTAACAATTAACTTAGTTTCTTCATACACACGTTTTTATTGTACTCTTTGAAGTCATTGTGCATAAACAAATTTAGAAACGTGGATAGAATTCTGGCTGGAATTTAAATCACAGGTTTACATAATACATAAAAACCTTAAAATGTGTGACTTTTAAAGTAAAATGTTTACACAGAGACAGTATGTGAACATTTGCTTATTTTCCAGAATTATGAATGTGACTTAGCTTTTTCACAAACATCTATCTTTTTTTTTTTTTTTTTTTTTTTAAATAAACCACAGCTCAAAGGTCAAAGACCATGGAGGAAGAATCTGGCTTTAATTAAAGTCTCCTCAAATACACATGTGGATGTAGTTAATTTTGTCTGGAGTCTTGGTGGACACAACAGTGATGTTGTTGATTTAAGTATTAAATAAATATAAAACATAAGTTTAATGTTAAAATAAAAGTTTCTCAGTTTCAGATTAAAAAAGAGAATAAAAAAAAAAAGTTAAATTAGGAAAAACTAATTTGAAATCCTTTTCCATTGATTAATTTTATTGTCTTGTAAAGCTTTATATTAAACAACAAAGTAATGCACATCTTATGAGTGTGTGAGCGTGTGCTTCAGTAACTGATACTGCTGTACTAAAAAAAAAACTTCACTTTGGACCAATTGTGTACATGACTTTTGTTACAGATATTGTAAAAATGACAGAAAACATAAATATCACAATACATGTATTTCATACATTAAGCTTTAAGTACAGCAATTGTTTTATATATTACAGCTTGGTTTTGAAAAAAAAAATAAAAGTATTAACAATAGTTCTATTTTTCTTTCTAACTCAGAGACGAGCAACAGATGAATGTTATTTCTTCGAGCGCCTGGAGGCGAACAACTACAACACATACAGATCACGTAAATATCCGAACTGGTATGTTGCGCTAAAGAGGACGGGACAATACAAGAGCGGAGCGAGCACAGGACCTGGTCAAAAAGCTATCCTCTTCCTCCCTATGTCAGCCAAGAGCTAAACTTCATCTGTGTGAGTTTTTCATTTGTTTATGTGAAACCAAATGCCAGGCGAGAATATGGACAATTAATCTTTTTGGGATTTTAATAACTTTTTTTTTTTTCCCCAAAAAGAAATGTTGGGCCAGATTCAGACAAGAACCAGAGTTACTTACAAACTTAAAATGTTCAGTGCTTAACCTGCTTATCACTAATGAATCATTTTAGGCCATTAATAAGTGATTGCAACTTGTGAATTTTTTTTAACTCATCATTTTGTCTGATATGTGAATAGAAATGTTGACAAACTAAAGAGGTTCATTTTTAAAATACATGGAGTTAGATCTGTCTATTTGTTAGCACGAACCTTTTAGTAATACATTAGGCATGGGTTCATCTGTGTATAAATTTAATTTACTAATTTAAAAAAAATATTGTAATAACAAAATAATTACATTGGAACTAAGTCCTAGTGTTCAGTTTTATAATTTAATAGTTTGTTTTTTGAATAAGTTTAAAATTATTTTCAGACATTTTATTCCTTCCAAAAATGTAATCATTGGAACTTAAGTGTTGTGTTATAAAGTCTAAAACATTAACCAGAAGTGGGTACTGAACACTGAACAAAACATTATCACCCATGTTTCACCATCTGCAGCCAATCAGTAAATGAGGCCACCAGGAAATACTTCATCTGTAATCTCAGCCTGGAGCTCTGTGATCTTCCGTTTCCCCGCTCATTGAAACACACGGATGAATGAAATTCAGAGCTGTCGTACCATTTAAAAAAGGGTCTCTGATAAACTTTCCATCAGTTTTCAACAGCCATTTTAAAAGATTTTCAACAATGGATGTTGTGGCTACTAGTGGAAAGGTTATTATTTTTTAATACAATTTGCTAAACTAAATTATTAAATACTGTATCTATTTATTATATTACTACTTCATAAACATTAACATCAAACTTAACTTACAAGCTTAACATACAATTTTAATGTAATAAAATAAATGTTACATTATTCTACATGTTACATAACATTATTCTATTACATAATCAAATACAAATATTGCTAAAAACATTGAAACAATGACAAATTTGTAAAACAATTATTTAATTGGCAGAGTTGTGGGAGTTTTGTTTTTTACATTCATTTTTTAAAGTTATTTTCAAAGTCCTGTTTAAAACCTCTTGAAGTTTATGACTGCAGCTCCTGTACATTTTATCGAATGTCAAGACTACATAATGTGAGTTTAAAATACGCTGCTTCTCTCTATATACAGTATCTTCCTTTCTAGCTTTTAGTGTGTAAAGATCAAATTATGCTGTAAATGAGATTTTATGTGAGAAAAAAAAACACTATTGTCAATGTATGTATGTATGTATGTATGTATGTAGTTAAACTCTAACGGTATTGCAATATAACATTATTTGATATGACTGTATATACAATATAAATATTAAATACTTTATTTAAGTCCAAATATTTCAACAAATTACTGATTTTCTGCTTAAAAGTAAAGAATTTTACATTTTTAAGAATTATGGTGAATAACTTCCATATTATTAGTTCTCCTTTTATGGGAAAGTGTATTCATAGAATTCTTTTGGGGAAAAAAGGTTACATTACAAACAAATCACATAGACTTTGCCATAATGAAAAAGTCATAGCTCACAGTGTTCGGTGCTGATGCTGGTGAGTCTTTCCATAAAAGTTAAACAATTGTCTTCTCACCTTTTTTATATACAGTTACAGGCTTACATTTCTGTATGTAGTGTATCTGTCCTTTGAATTAAACCTTACTATATATATAATAACTTATATGAATGTAAATTCAATTTATATGACATACAGTTTGACGGAATTTCAAAGCTGCTGTTAAAAATAAACAAACAATCTCTGACCAATCAAAATTGAGAAGTGAAAAAAATAGTCTCCTTGTTTATTTATACATTTTGGCCATTTGGATTCAATTGAAAATGATAATTGAAAAATCTTAAATAAATATAACAAAATGAATTCTTGCTTGAGAAGATAAAAAGTAAATGAGTTCAATATAATGCAACTGTAATATATGGTTGGTGTACAAGTTATGTAACAGGCTTCTACAATAAAAAAGATGCTTTAAAAAAACAAAAATCAAAAGAAAACAACAACAAAAACATAAAAGAGAGAAATGGCATCCGATATCATTAATCTTTCCAATCACTGTATTATAATAAAGTCTATTTGTAATTTGAATGATTTTGAATTGATATTTAAATGTGAGAAATGTCTCTTCATTTAATCCTTCTATTAAAAAACCCTCTGTGAAAACAGGCACTTGCATCTTCAGCACACTGTGATATTTATTTATACCGCTCAGGAATTTTCCTGTGATAAATCTGATAGACTAATCCGGTATACATGGCAGGCAATTCCTCCATACTTAGATCGATGTTGTGGAATCCATTTTCTAGTCCGTACAGAAGCAGTTTGGTGATGCGGCTCGTTATGGGCGTAGCGTCACTAATTTTGGCCAATTCAGCCAAATCCATCCACTCGCAACGTAAACACTCGTGCTTGCAGAAGTTAATCTCATATGTTACTGGAGCTAGACGGCAGATCAGATACATATCTGAGTTTCCAAATGCGCCGGGGTGGTGGTGCTGCTGACGAATACTCAGCAGAGATTGGAATTCAGATCGGATGCCCGTTTCCTCAAAAACTTCACGGACTGCAGTGTCGCCTAATTTTAGGGAAAAACGGAAAAACAAAAACAAGTGATGATTCACAAGTCTACACTACACTAGTCTATTTACAGTATATCAATCAGTGAATATTTTAAAGGTGTTATACATACACTATACTGTATAAATATAATCCAGGAGTTCAGAGACCTGACTAACTTAAATTTTGTGTAGGAGTAGGTTTTGACAAAAAAAAAATTCAAAGAATTCCTAAAACAAATTTATAAATCTGTTTGTTACCATTAGTCTTATTCACTTAACTAGCTAACATGATGTTTGCTAACATTCTTTAGCTCATTCAATCATGTTTCAGGGCAATACTGTACAACTAATAATTTTTATTGTCTAATCTTGTTGTATACTAATTCATGTAATATTATATAATATAAATAATAATGCATCACCTTCTCTGTATACACTCATACTTGTTAACAAATACAGCATTTTCAGGTTCAAAACCACATTGCCATTTCTTAAATATTATAAAACCATTTAGTGTTAGATAATTAAATACAAATGTATCAATTTATTTTAACAATGAATAACTTCACATTATCCCCAAAAGTCAAACTTCCAAATGGTAATTAAGCAGCAAGTTTATATTCAAGTGGGAAGCAGGAAATTCTTTATCACTTGCGTGTCAGATATTGTTTGTATAATTTTTTTAAGGAGGTCAAAGCTACAAACAACCTCTAAATATTTGGATTTGAATGGAGTTATCTTATCAGTGAGCACCATAACAAATTAGACAAACTACTTTTCAAATTTAAATAGGTTTAATGATTTTTTATATATAATATTGAGAACTATTAAACATTATTAATTATTAATACCTGTTTTAAGCAACAAGTAGTGAAAATCAAGAGGTTAAACATTTTCATGTGTCACTTGTGATGCTTACCAATATTTTCACTTGGATTTGACAAACCACCAGGAAACTTCCACATATTCTTAGCCTGAAACAAACAATGTTGTATTGGAAAATGTTTTAAAGGAATTGTATTACTAGCATAGCCATAGCAACTTATTTCAAATTTCTTTAATATTTTTGATGTGTTTTTGCAAACTTAGCATATGCGACTCATTTATTTCAATGCATTCAACATAGAAATATTAACTTTATATTTTTTTTGTTAAAAAACTAGTTCTACTGATGTGTGTAAACATGTTTATTAAGTCATATTTAACACCAAACAAAAAAGTGCTGCTAGTTATAAACTGTACTTTAGTTCTTACTTGAGTAGTCTTTTTTATTTACATTTTAATGCTTTTTTTCTAAGTTAAAAGTATGTAAATTTGTACTTCTCTTCTTTGTTTGATTTTTTTTTCTCTTATATGAAACAATAAAGAGTATTTTAGTTTGGAAACAAAGTTTTGTATTTTATCAAGATAGGGACTATATTAAATATTCTTTTAAATATTAACATTCTCCAAAAATAACCTTTTATACTTTTAGACAAAGTTTTGATTTATTCATGTAATTGCTTTTAGCAGCTCACTGTCATTAATTAATTAATTCATATTCATTATTTTTCCTTTTGATACTTCAAAACCTTTCTTTGAAGGCATGATAGCTTTGCAAAAATTATACGTTGCAGTTATCAGACAATTTTTTCTTTATCAGACTACTGTAAATTATATACAGTATAACTCATTTTCATTAACGGTAACTTCAGTAACTTAATATTAACTACTATTATTATTATCTTAGATGAACCACAGTCACAGTGAGTCACATGTCCCCATAATCTGTACCTGTTTTGTGTTCCTGATTAGTTTCAGTAAGTCACCGTTGTGCATTGGTTACATTGTAACTGTGCTCTTGTGTTTTCATGTAGTACTCCAAGTCCTACAGTAGGTCATGTTTTACATCCCATACTTGGTGCTTGTATTTTGAAAAGTTTATTTAAGATAAGTGGAGCATCCACTGTGCCTTTAATCCCAAAATGAATGCAAGACCACTTAAATGGATGCAGCAGTAAACCAGAAGCGGTCCACTAAATGGTCTTTACTTTTGATCAGGCATGAGGGTCCCCCAATATATTATGGAATGTTGCTGTGTTTAGGAGCTGGCACGTTGGCCGAACCTAGGCATCCGATCACAGCCTCTTGCCCAGCTTAAAAGTGAAGACTACTCAGTGGCCTCACATACAAAGCTCAAGATGGAGGCTAACATGACAGTCACCTCTGCTCGGCTCAAGATGCAGACTGGTAGAATGCCTTCAACATGTTCCAGCCAGAGGCAGACAAAGCAGCCTCCCTTGACAAGTTCCCACCAAAGGCTGATGGGGAAGCCTCTCATGCCAAGATAATGCCTCTTGCTAAAGGCTTATGAAAATAAATGAGGCAGTCTTTCCAACGACATCCATGTTAGATAACAAAAAAGGATCCTGCATCCAACCAGCTCTGACTCCTGACGGTGAATACTCTGCCCCACAGAAGATGCCACTGTAGCTTACATCATTACCGTAGACATCACCCTGCCTCCCTGCCCTGTCTTTGATATTGCTGTGTCACTCAACACTTTTGAGGACATTGTTCTGCCTTCCTGCTGTCTTAGAATGTTATTCCATCCCTGCCCAGCTGAAGATGTTACTCCGTCTCCAGCTCTGGGCGTTGATCCACCCACTTGCAATGTGAAGATGTTCGCTCTTTTCTCCTTGTGTGGGATGCCACTCCCTCTCAGGCTTCACAGCAACCTGTTTTGTAATGACTGTCCAGTCCCATCTGGATTTTTTTTTTTTTGCACTGGGAGCATTTTGGGGTGTTTATTAAGTAGAGGTCCACATCTGCATCAAATGTACATTTAATCCTTGAAAAATTATGTAAAACTGTTAACTTTTTACTCATAGAGTTTTACTCATTAGGTTTTGATACTAGACACTCACCCATGGTCTCTCTGTCTCACACTTAAAAACACACACACAATCATTAACTACACTCTCTGTAGTTCTTGTCACTGCGTAATGTTTTCCAGATTCTTCCACCCCTTGTTGTTTGGCAAGATATTTTTCCCCAGATAAGCTCTCTCTCTCTCTGTCTATGTGTGTGTATTCCTAATACTTATTCTTAGCAAAAGTACTGTAGATGCTCTATGCCAATTTTCAGCTAATGTCCGATGAACAAGACATTCTCTGTTTTCTCTATGGTTAAAGTTTAACATTTAGCCAGGTAATGTTTAATAAAGAAAAAGGACTACAGAGAACATGACTGATGAGGTGTGTTAGTTCTGTGTGTGTGATTCATCTTTATCTCCTAATGGAGCATAAACACAATCATTACTGTGTTTAAGGACACTGTTAACATATGCGCATTATGAATTTACCCTATATGCTTAATTTTTTGTTTAGTTCAAAGACTGTCCTGATAATGTGATTATCTGAAAGAGTGTGTGTTTGGGAGATGGTATTTAAGGTGGGGATCTGGCCATACAGTAATCTCATATCTTGGTGGGGACCAAATATCGCCACAAGAATAGGTATACCTGACAAGCTAATGTGTTCCAGATTTCTAAATGAATTTTATATGTAAAGTTTATTTCTTTAAGACAGATTTGTGGCATCATATTTATGAAATGTTTTCTTCTACAGTATATCACACACTTCTAACAACGCAAAGTCTTGCCAACATACCTTGAAAGTTCTAAGCCTTTGCTTTCATGATTGTCATTCCTGTATTATACTCTTGCTCTGATTTTGACTACTCTTTGTCTGGCTCTTTGGCCAAACTGTCTGGTTGTTTTAGAGATTTCCTTATTTAACCATTGCCTGCTTTTTGAGATCGAACTCATACTGAATTTTCTTTTGGATTATGACATAAAACTCATACATAGGTTCTTAACTCCAGAGTTTTTCTTTCAATTACACAATTTAAATTTTAATTTGTAGTTTCAGTTTATTCTAAAACAGACTATTTTACTTGTATAACATTTTATGCGGGCTTAACAAATAAAAATTACCTTACTTTAACATGCTAAACAATATATTTTTGTTAAACATGCCGTAAAACTAAAGGCTATAAGCTTCCAAGCTTATTTTTAGCAAAACCAACATCGTAGCTCGTGAGTAAAAATACTACAAAACTACTTCAGACATGAAATTAAAACCACTACAACGACTACATTTGGAAAAAAATATGTAAAATTGAGATTCCTGGTCTGCCAGCTAGAGGATAAATTATACCATTTCAATGAGAATTATGTCTGCTAGTGAACTGTTCCTTACATACCTTATGAGTTTCCATTCTTAAGATCAGCTTGGGGATGAATTTTAAATATACAGCCAATAAGTATTTATTGTAAAATCTACATGTGTCTTAGGCTGTTTAGCTTCGGAAAACGGCGAATGACATCACACATTTCCATTATGGCTTTATTTTTCATCTAATTTGTGAATCATCTGACACCCACACAAAAGGACAAAAAGCACCTAACATTTTTTAATATTTTGGTGCTGAGTCATGTGTTTGTGTGGGGAAATATAAAGCCAGTGGCATACGCTGTAACTCAGTATCACTGATGGATCAGAGCCAGAGTGCAACCAGTAAATGACGAAAGAGCAACAGGCCTTAAGGATAAACAGTGAAGAGAGGTAATAGGCAAGAGAGCCAGATAAAGACAAGAGACATGCAGATGTGTGTAGCACGTTGAGGAAGCAATCTACTGTACATCGTCCAATTTTCACATTTTATATTAGATGTAGTTTTTAAAATCTGTTTAGCCCCAAAAGTGAAAAGAAAAGACAAAAACAATTAACATCTGTTTACATGTCTGTAATTTGCTCGAGTTATTGAATGTTTTTAATAGGAAATTATTTCTCATTTGATTATCAGCATCTTCAACATCCTTCACCATCTCATTATCTAATATAAAAGTACAACAATCATAAATATTTGTGAAGTGAACCTGATAAAATGAGTAACGAGTCTCAGTTTTAATTAAGAAAGAAGCTTTGATTACATAGATGCTACCACCACCATTCTTCAGTGAATGGACAATTAGTTCTCAAAGTGATGAGTTGTTATGAACAATTATATGCAGATTTGTCAACATACGATTGGTTTCAAAGGCTGAAGATTTATCCAAGGCACACTCTTACATAGCTGGTGATGAGCTGAATATTTTGGATATTTTGGAAATAATGACGCTCAAGGATGTGTGCACGTCAAAGAGATAGGCATAGTGGTCATTTAAGATCTAGGCATGATTCTGAACATTCTGATATTTAGCTCAAATTTAATTAATTGGGTATTACAACAGGACCGTTGACCATACCACAAGCATCAGTGGTGGACAATTCCAAGAGGACAAAATTGGCTGTGCTACCTGAGTCGAGGATTGTTGTTTTATGGGTGGCTGTAAGCTCATATATGTAGAAGAGGGCAGTCAGCATTTTCTTATGAATGTGAGACTCTTAGCTGCAGTAAAATACCTCCGAACCCGGCAGAGGTGCCTTGGAGCCCACTGCAGTCGTTCCTGTGAGCATTCAGTGGAATGTCTGATCCTTGAAAATCGACAGATACCTTGTCACCAACTTGCAGGAGAGATGCATCTGTCTGTGGGAACTGTACACACAATGACTCACCAACACCACTTGCACATTACAGGAACTCGGCTGCGAGTTATTACCACATCCCCAGTACAGTCCTAACCTCATTCCAAGCCATTTCCACATGTGTTTCCACATGTGTGCGCCAGAGGAGTTCGTGGAAGCCCAGCGTTTTAGACATGAAGCAGGCAGTCTGATCCTGGCACCAGTATACAGACAAAACTTTCTACCTTGATGGTATCCAAGCACTAGTGAAACACTGGGATAAGTGCATGAGTTTAGGAGGAGATTCTATAGAGAAATAAAGAGAGTTTTTATCTTCAGAACTGTGTTTTATGCAATCAAAATTCCGGGTTTGACTTGAACACCCTTTGGCTGGCGTTTGGTAGCTCTCATGTTATAGCTGAGAGTGGGAATTGGTACACATATAGGTGGGAATTGATCGAATTGGGAGAGAATGTAGGGTACAAAACTAAAAAAATAGTTATTTTGACCCAAGTAGAGCACAAGTGCAAAACATTGGAGTGGAGGGGCTGCAATGAGGAATGGGTATAATTAGCAAGAAAGTCTCTGCTTCCTCCAGCCAGGCATAAAGAAGTCAGTGAGCGTGCTGGTAAAGTGAAACAAGGTGTTGCAGTCAGCTTTACTGTGTGTTTGTGTGTCTTCCATTTCCTAAATAAGTTTTTCCAAATACTGCATGTTTACACACTGCCTGTTGACCGGACTAAATTAAGCTAAGGTATCAGAAATCACAGTGACGTCAATGACTTTGGCAAAAAGCTAAAGTCTCTGGCATATAAATGAACTCTGTTCGTGTGTCTCCATGTGTGTGTGTTTGTGTGTGTGCGTGTGTTGGTAAGAGAATGGGAAAAAGTGTAAATGTCTCATACCCTGTTCTTGTCTTGAACAACAAGGACTTTTCCATTGGACTGGTCCACTACAGCACCTTTAAGAAAGGGAACATAGGTAATCTCGCTCTCTTTCTCTCTTACACACGCACACACACTAAGAGAGTACGTACATTATGAAGCTTGAAGTGATAAAAAATTTTAACCTGTTGAAAAATCCTGGCATTTTAAAGGATCCCTTTTAGGCAAATCCAAATGAATCAGTGTTGTTTCAATAATGTGATACTGCGATATCCAATCAAATCAGGTCCCTTCCTTCCCGAGTACCTTATATTTACTCAGTGTCTGGTTACGCTGTTAGTTTCAGTGAAAATCGTATAGCTACCTGACAGAACGCATGATGAATGCAGTGCATTATACAGGAAACCGTATTGAGCGGCTCATCTCATGAGTCTTCTAGTACGAGTCGTTCGTTCTTTTGTCACGTGACTCTCATGGACGCTATGCAGTGCAATAATATTGCCAGGATTTTTGGAGGAAAAAAAAAAGCCTGAACTACTCTCAAAGTTGGAGAAAAGATTATAACCATCACAGTAGGGCTGCACGATTAATCGTATTTTTATCATGATAACGATATTTATGATCGTCGCGATTTTACAGTATAAAGACCAAACAGTTTTTTATGGGCGGAGTTTACGGATTGGACTGCGTCACTATGACGTTACTGCGTCATACGCAGTATTACAAGATTACAAGTGCTTTCTGAAGCAGTAGAAGTCAATAGCAGCAGTAACAGTCAGTCAGAATAAACATATGATGGCGAAGCAACGTGGGGAAGGTGCAGAAGTGCGATTGTTAGTTCCTAAAAAGGGGTCATACTCAGTTGTCTGGAACTATTTCGGTTTCGAGGAATGTGATGTTGATCAGGTATGAGTCTTGTGCAAACTTTAAAAGCCACCACAAAGTACACTATCAAGAATTTCAATGACTGAAGGCACAAACAGCAACAACAAAAAATTCTCAGCCATCCATAACACAGACAACAATATCAGGGACATTGTTCAACGCAATACCATATGGTATTGGACCAATATGTGTCCAATAACCACCGTGAGCAGTGAGGGGTTTTTAAAAAATGATCACAACACTTGATAAAAGATATAGCATTCCCTCACGCAACCATTTTTCCAACGTTGCGCTGCCCTCGCTGTATGCGAAATGCCGAATAGAAATAGAAAGAGAAATTCTCAGCCTTGAATATTTTGCTGCCACGACCGACTTATGGTCAAGCAGGACTGCGGAAC